>SNQN01012966.1:0-14543 GCA_008642245.1 Bassia scoparia
CCATTTTATTGCTTGTAGATTCTTCAATCTGTCCAACATTTTGCAAATTCTTATATCAAGATTCATTCAACCTTTTGTGGTGAGTTCAATGGTAGCATTACTTTTTAGTTTCATGCCATGTTTAAAAAAAATTCTTTGCAAATTTCGAGTTTGTAGATATATGAGTATTTTTCTTAAGTTTTTATTTTGATTTCTTTTGTTCATATAATTGAATCTTGTGTTGTTTTGTGATTGTTTTGTATACTTTTGTTCCTTTCATTAGTTTAGTTTTGATGAGATTTTTCATACCCTATTATTGTTTACATACTTGTAAATTCATAGCTTTTTTCCTTGTTTTCTAGCATTGTTTGTTAATTTGTTTGTTCTTGAACATGATTTTAAAGCGGTTTAATTTTCCTTAGCCTAGGTAGCTAAGGAGCCCAACCATGTTGATTGATGCAATAAGTGATATTCCAAATCAAACCCTAAACATCCATTTTTCCCTTAATTTTGGTTTGGTTGATCATAATTTTGAATCGAACTTAGCCACCCGAAGCTTGATGTGAAAGAGAGTGCTTTTTAATTATTAGGGATTGGAGGTTTGGTGAGAGTTGCCAAGTTAAAATTGAAATTTACTTAGAAACCCTAAAGTTTAGGGTGGTTTTAGGAAGGGGGATTCAACTGACCTTGGTTTCGGATTGTTGTATGATTGGGAGATGATCCAACTTACCTTGCTAAGCTAGACTCACAATTGCAGTTTAATTGAATTGGGATCGTCTTTTGATTGGCATCGATCATGTGTGTGGTTGGGCAACCTAGTGATCCTAGGTGTTTTATTCTCTTGCTTTAACAACTCTAATCTGCTAGATCTTTGTAGCTTTAGTCTTTTATAAATCTCGAAAAATTGATTTACATCCCCAAATCCTTGAAATCTAAGCTTAAATAATACTAGCCTTGTGGTTCGACTTGGACTTGCCAACTATAATTAAATGTAGTTGTTTTTTTGATTTATAATTTTTGTTTAGTGGTCGTCCTAGGTGGTAAATCAAATGACACACTAGTGGGACCGTCCGTACGTATAAGTCTTGACGTCGCATAACGATGTATGTGTTTGATGAGTAGATGCTTTGCTCAAGAATGATTGAAACCTTGAAAATGTGCTTGTTCCACGATGCCTTCATTGGCGAGAAGCCCCTAGTAGCCTCGTCTAACTAGAATGCTGATTACTATTCTTGGACACCTGTGGTTTTTGACTCCGGAAATACGCTTGGATGAACCCACAGACTAGTACGATGCAGGCGCCATGGCGCTGAGGTGTTGGTATGCTTAGGAGACCAAAACCCTTAGGACATTTCTTAGGCATTGTACTTTACAAAAACGTTTACACTACGGGTAGTACAACGTTTGTGTATTTTTCTTAACTTGTTTGTGTGATATCATGCATGTATGCATTGCATGTTGTATTTTCAATTTGTATATACATGGATGTTGTATGATGCCATTGAGGTACCGATCTCGACTCTCTCCCTCAAAAAAGAAGAAACAAATAAAAATGGACATGTTTGAGTCAAAGAAGCATCGTATGTATACAACAAAGTAACACTAAGTATACATGCTCGATTTTTTCGTATTAGGGGCAATGAACGAGCATATAAGTGCAAACATGGCTTAATTTCTTGCCAGGTCAAGAGCCATGTAAGCGCCACATGGGCACCACCTCAGAAGTGTACGTATATACGATATACGAGAGCATATATGTGAGATAGTTAAGTGAGCATATGTATACATTTRGGGCCCATATATGTTCTGTAGAAACTATCAAAAACTACCTAGTCTATCTGCCACGTCAACTTCCACATGTGCAACGAGATGTGAGAAGCGTATTTACCCTTCCTTTAGGCTTATATGTGCTGTATTAATTTCAATTTGTTTTAGTAATTTGTCCACGTCACCAGCCACGTGTACAGGAGCATATGTACGCTTTTGAGAAGCATATATATGCTTCTGTTGAGCACATATACACTTTTGTAAAGCGTATACGCTTCTTTTCTGCAATTTTAAGTCGGCTTAAATTCTTCCGACGATCTAATAAATAGGTCAAAGGCTCCGCGATTGCTTCCTACTTCAAAAAAGCTTTAAACTCTCCCAAAACTTGCAATTGTGATCGACATGGCTCCTAAAGGGGGATTTTCTATTGATTCTTGGATTCGCGAAGTCTCCAACTCGGCCTAAGGTGAGATTCGCGATCACCATTGCAGTATTCTCTTGAACTTGAGAATAGTGAAACTTGGTATGTCTTTCTTATACGCCGCAATAAAGTTTTGGAATCCTTAAACACACTCTTTTCGTTTTAATAACAATGAAATTACTCCTTTTCCCAAAGAGATAAGTGCAATTATTGGTTAGCCTAATGCTTTTCCTCCATGTTCCCCTAATTTGTTTGAATTTTTCTATCAGTTCTTGGAGAAATTTTTGGGACTTGTAAGCCATAAAATATTTGAAATTGTACATGGCCATGAAGTAGATTTTGTTAAACTCGTTGATCACTATAGATTAATGGGTAGGATTAGTGCGACTCATAGGAGGAGAGCCCTCATCTTTTTGCTTGTTTTGTCATTACTTTTTCCCTCACAAGTCAAAAAATTCTGGTTTTGCACCCGTGTTTGCTATTTTTGAACAATACGAGATTGGGTGCTCTTCATCTATGCTTTGTTACGGAGAGCTTAAGCTTGAGCTTGATGATTTGGAAATGGATCCAAGCGATCCGATGACATGTAGCCCTTACATAATATTGTAGGTAAAATTACATTCTCTAAATTGTTAATTAAAGTAGTAATTCCTTGCTTTGCATGCTTGTAATATGTTGCCATTTTTTTGCTATTGGTAGATATGGTTGTTAAAAGGCTTGACTTTGWTTGCGCCTCTTGAAAATATGGAGTCATACAACACTAAGAGTTACTGTACTCGCAAGAGATTGTATGCATCCCGTATGAGGATGGATGGGTTCGATACTTTGCGAGTAGAGAAACCTCAATTAGATGGGTCATTCCATGATGGCATTATGGACATAACGTTTTTATTTTCCTACTAGATTGATGAGACATATGGTAGGAAGCAGGTGATTCCGGACCGTGATACCCTTAGGGTTGCTAATCGTATTATTGTGGGTCGATCCTTCAAGAGGTGGGGTGACTTTTGGAATGCTAAACCTAAGCCTGTTGTGTTAGACTTGGATGAATGTGATGCAATGACCTCTCGTTTCTAAAAGAAGTGGATGACATCACAATAAAAGCTACGACTCGCGCTGACTATAGCTAGAGCGACGGAGAGGAAGGAGTTGAAACAAAAAATGAATTTGGAAATCGAAACGTCTTTTGAAAGTGTCCCAAAACGGTAAAAAAATACTAACACTAGCTTAGTCAAGGATAGACTAGGACCAGGACTACATTTGTTTGGAGTCGATTGGGCTACTCAATGTGGTCAAACTAAAGAAGTCCAAGGCGCCTATTCAAGAGAAGACCGTGACTAAGAAGAGAAGATTGAGAAAGACTTATGCAAGTGAGAATGTGGGTTAGTACAAGTGGTGTGGATAAGGAGAAAGAAAATGAAAAGGTTCAAGCGAGAAGGGAAGGAAAAGAAAGATTGACTACTTTAATTTACTGCTTTTATTATAGGCCTGGTGCCAACTTTTATTTCTAGCACACTTATTTTGATGTGAATTCATTTGTTTTTGAATAAGACTTGGACTTTATTTGCTATCATTATATGTAACATTATTATATTAGGAAAAAATGTCAACATACCCATGTTTTTGTAACTTTTGAAACAACAACCCGGATTGCATGCTTTTTTTATTTAAAACACTACCCCTTTTTATGTTTTGTTTGTGAATCACTACCCACTTTCAGATTTTTAAACTTGCGGAAAGCATACTACTTGAAAAAACTCCAATCACGTGATTGTTGAGCGTGTTTCATGTATTTTTCCAAGATTTACAACTTTATGAAGGACTATGTCTAAAATAATGGATGCTGAGAAAGGCGAAAAACTAAGTGTGACAAGGTTTGGGTGGTTGAGTTGTTTGGTGGGTGTTCGGTGGTTTGGAGGTAGGAAACACAAAGTTAGGTGTTTTGCAATTGGGATGTTGCGTTGGGGTGGTTTATGGTTGTTAATACGGTGTGAGTGACCAAAAATCCAAATTGGGTAGTGTTTTGCAAAAAAATTGAAAATATGGGTACTTGTTTTAAATAAAAATAATCTGGGTAGTTGTTTTCAAAAGTGGAAAAAAGTGGGTAGTTGTTGGCAATTTTTTCTTATTATTATTTACATAAAAAATACTTTGAATATTGCAAATTTTGCAGACTTTTACATATTATTATTTACATTATTTACATGAGCAAAGAGTGGGAATGGGGCGTGATTTATTAAAGGGGTCCGTTCATAGAATTGCTACATATCCATGTGGAATAAGGCCTTTCGCAGTTCATTTGGGATAGGGTTAAGAAAACGATGGGTCTAGGAGTTTGTGGTGTTTTTTGCAAGATTTAGTATTTTTTGAGTTGGTCTAGGTTGATGAGACTAGCAAATTCATCGTCGTTCATGTCTTGCAATTACACTCTACTCTTGATAACATACTCTTGACAATGTAAGGCCCGACCCAGCTTAGACGTAATTTTTCGGCGAGGATTCTAGATTGTTCTTCCTCAACACTTTTAAGACTATGTCTCCGTCCATAATGTTTTAGGCTTAACACCCTTGTTGAAATGCCTCGTAATTCTTGTTGATATATGTGCACGTTGTGCAAGGCGGAGAGGCACATTTCATCCAAAGTATCAATCATCATATTCTAAAAACGGACCCTTCGCTTCAGGGATGTTGCTTTCTAACACAGTGTAACGCCGACGAGATTTCTAACTCAATTGGTTGAACAGCCTTCAGTTCCAAGACAAAAAGAAAATGGGTATGTCCTGTGGAGGTTCTTATCAAGGTTCGATATCCCAACGAGCGAAGGGAAGTTATATAAGGTCAATCCTTATATGTTTCATGGATGAGCGAAGGGAAGCTTACTAAGGTTGTATTAGTACTGGTCTTTTGGCTTCAAAAATGAGAAGCGTTCATGACCGGGTACCTATTTGGTTCGGGTACCACGTAACCACCATTCCATAATTAGGACCCAGTAATTGGCACATTACTTTTGCTAAATTGTAAGTGATATAATGATAGCATTGAAGAGGCCTAAAGTTGTTACCCTAAAATAATATAATTTGACATTGCTTTCTAAATTCTATCCTAACATACTAACATTCAGTCATTTTTTTTACATTTCTACACATTAAAACTCCTCCCTTCACATATCTCGCATACTTTTCCATCACGAGGCACGCTACATCGTCGATTCACGCTATATACGTAATCAGTCATCTCGCCACTCACGATTACAATGTTTTTATTCCTTGCGTTTTAATTAACGTTCTGGATATGCGGTTGATTTGTGATTAAAATGATTTTATCTTGTTTGATCGCTTGATGATTTAATATTTAGGAATATTTTGTTAATTAAATTTTGTTTGCATTATGGAAACTGAACGCATGAATATTTAATGGTAGACCAACCACATAAAGGTGTTCTATAATAATTTGATTATTGTTTTTGTTTTTTTATTTTCATCGAATCACCTATTTGAAATCTATGTTTATTTTGGTGAGTGACATTAAATAAGTTTCGGTATCGATTTAAAAAACCTAGATCCGGTCGGTTCCGGTACCAATTCTGCACAAAAGGACCAAGTACCTGGTTGTGCTCAACCCTAATGTTTYAGTCATCTTGGTGATGATGGTCTTCATGTTTTTGTTCGTAGTTCCACGGGTCTATTGGTTTGCAGTCGATATGGGGAGGATCTATGGTGTTGGAATTTATATTTGGCAATCAAATCGCACATTCTTTCTGGAAATGACTACCGTTATCGTTAATCATTTCATGTGGCACTCCAAAGCAATAAATGATGTTTGTCTCAATGAATTTTKCCATATGTTTTGCTTAAAGTGTCGCATAAGGGGCAGCTTCCACCCATTTTGTGAATTAATCGATGGCAACTAGAATGAATTCATGTCCACCTTGCCTTGGAGCTATGATTTTCCCAATTATGTCAATTCCCTATGTTGGGAATSGCCAACGGGAGGTAATAAAGGTGTAGAAGARCGATAGTGGCACGTGTTACAAGATTACGCTCTTTTGACAAGTGTCACTCCTTTTGACAAAGTCATGTATATCGTTTTCCATTGTTATCCAATAATAACTGAGGCTGATGATTTTCCGCGCCAACAGCTTACCACTCATATKCATGCCACATAYTCCAGCATGCACATTGAACATGATTGTTTTGGTTTATTATTGTGTGATGTAGAGTAACAGGCGACCATGATAGCCCTTCTTATGTACTTCCACCTCTTGTAAGACGTATTGAGAGGCGAAACGTCTTAGTKCTCTTTAAGCATTTTTATTTGCACGTAGAGGGTATTCWTTGCTTTGCAAGAAGTTCAAAATGTATGAATACCAAGGGGCCCGTATTCTTCATTTGGTGAAGGGMTTTGCTCTTCGTCATCTAAAGCATTAACATGTGCAGGAGCTTGTCGCYTTTTGATGACTAGTGGCCTATGAGTCAGTGAATTTGGAATTCTAATCATCGAAGCCAACCTAGGCAAAGTGTCTGTGAACTACTTATCTCCTCGACGAATATAGGTGCCAAGTSTAGATAMCTACATTTGYCTCTAGCTCAACAAGAACGATGATAAGACARCCCTTGCAACACACAAGCTGAATTGAGAGAKCTAGGGCCCTAWCAGATCCTAAAAAGGCAAGTTATACTACACCGAGCACATTTCCCTACACAAAGAACCTTTAAAAATGAGTTTTAATTTTTAAAGAATGTTAACTTATTTTTGAACATTTTTCTAGAACTTTTCAGATTGTTTTTGGATTTTATTAACCATTTTTGACATTTTTTTGGAATTTTCAATAGTTTAATTAATTTTGCGGTAATTAATTAAATTATGAAAACAATTCCAAGATTCACGAAATTTTAACACAATTCACTATGTTTTACAAGGAGTTTTTGATATTGTTTTCATAATTCGGAACCGTGGGAAAATAGTTTATAAATTTCCGAAGCAAAAAAGCACACGTAGCAAACAACTCTGTTCGGAAGACTTTCGGAACCAGTCCGGCAGTACCTACTTATTGCTCCCCAAGACATCTAAGGTACATCGCAATGCTAATTGACAGAATAGTTATCCTAACGAGATGTTCAGCCTATTTGATACGCGCAATAAATATTTTTCTTCCTTCAAAAGAACGGGCAAAACGAGTAAAGGCAAGTCGAGCAACAAATAGGGAAAGAATGGAGCCCATTGACACGTATGATCCAATTTGGGCGCTATACCGGCCCATATGCTTCCTTTTCTGTAACTCTGCCGATATAAAACAAACACTGCCACTAGCCTTATTGTATCATACACCACTAGCTCAAAGTATATCCTTTAGTTCTGCTCGTTTCTCTCCTGCCTATTCAATATAGCCACTTCTACTATGTGCATTCAAATCAACAAATTGTTTTGCAATATTCTATTATACAACACATCAAAGTACAAATTTAAAGGTCCTTTAAAGGTTCTTTAAAGGTGTCGTTAGACTCTACAGAAGCAACAAGGTCTTTATATGAGTCCGAAGCCATCAATTACTTCGATGTCGAAAGCACTTTGGGCATGCTTAGTGTTTAGAAAAGAGAATATATCGTTTGTGATTGTTTCTTTTAGACAATGGACTCGCAATGACAGGAATTAGGAATGCGATGGCCGCTAGAGTTAAGCGATGGGAGGAGTGTGGGCTACTACATTTCGCCTTACCCTTGACCCTCTATATCCTAAACGGTTCCTTACTAAACACGGAGTCTTTCTTTGCTGCTTAATATTAATTAATGCAACTTAAACTCGGCTCCGCAGGCTTCCCGACAGAAGTGTTGTGCCGACTTCCTGTACTCATTTAAGTCATAGACACCGTAACTCCAAACATACTCACACTTTCAAAAAGCAAGAATTTAATATCTGCAATAAACGAAGTCATAACTAAATTTGTACCACCTCGGAAAGTAGAGGACCAGACACCAAATCCAGCCGGTGACGCTCTGCGGCGCGTACACCCAAGCATTTCTTCAGCTAACTTTCTCATTCCCAAAAATTTGATTGATGATCAATAATGAATTTTCCGATTATATGCTTAGCTTCTTAAAATCCATGCTACGACTAATTTAGTTGAATTATACAAGCTTCGTACTTAGCAGCATTATTGGCTAACGTCGAAATCCAGCCTTCATAGGAAAATTGGCGTTGTTTGTATGTACTCACTTCTGGGATATAAAAGTAGCCCACACCACCGATCCTTTTGGTAGAAATCCACGAAATGATAATATAACATCCCCATCTTCTTTCAATAACAAATCTTAATCGGAAATTCGAAACTCCTGAACGATCCTTCATGTGTTTGATGTTTTTGAACCAGACTTAGATGCAAACTCCGAAAGGAGCGAGCGCGCGACGAGATAGAGCCAATCATCATGTTGGGTTTTCTAAACGTATAGGGATCGGCCTTCGAAACATTTGCGATGGTTGGGTGAGGACGATAATGCAAACAAATTTTGCGTGCCACACCAATGAAAGACACACTTTCAGTGCTTAATAGGTCGAATCATATTGGAAAATTTCTTGCTCAAGTATATATTGAATTTCTTTCTCTTCATCTTCTTGAACAACCATAACCCTCTTGCAATTTGTGTGTTTATTTTTAACGGTGAGATAAGCCAATACCGGTAGCCTAGAAGACTTGCGATGGTTAAAGAACATAAGGATTGGAGAGGACTTCTTTACTTTGTCAAAACTGTAACATCATCGTCTCATACTAAGGTTCATCTTTCTGATCTTGGAAGATGGTTACATTTAACCATGTGAGTTTGATTAAACCTAACTAATGTCTATAAAGACCCCAAACCCACAAATCTCATATGGCTTGATTTCGACAGGTTAATCTCAATGTCGCTACTACTAATGACATACTCAAGGAGTTTTCGGAGTTACTACAAAGCAACAACTTTTGTTAGATTCATCTCACCTTGTATTTTGAAGTCTTCAAAAGAATTTTCTCAAGACAGCATGTGATCCTCACGTTCTTTAGTTTCACTATCATATCATCAACGTATTACTTCCACTCTTGTGCATTTATGTCATGCAACAAGCTGGCAACCGAAGTAACACATGCAGCGCGTTAGATAGTACCGCAATTCTTAGCACAAGATATGAAAGTGTATAGCAAAATGTTATCCTCGTGGAAGTGGTAAAGAGGTGTCGTTTCCATGCTTCTATCGACCATCTTCACTTGATATTTACCCTACCGATCCAATCCATGAAGGATTGCAGTGATTGCGGTGTTTTCCACCAAATGACTATATGTCGGCAAGGTAGGTAGTCAATCTTGGGCTTCTTTGCTCAGATCGCGGATAGCTCATTCAAACCTTCCGTCCTCTCATGATCGGACCAATCGCGATCCCATTTCTGAGCATAATAAGGGTCGGGAGTGGTTCTTAATAAAAGTACCACTGGCCTCGCCTGCCTTATCAATCTTTACGATGGCTAACTACTTCTTCTTGGTCAGATATCCAAGCACCTTAATCAGGCGGTAGACCTTATTGCGGAATTTCTGTGATGCCGGGAAGCAAATTCCAACAACTCGAGAAGGATGTGTGTATGCGGAATTCTGGTTGCGGAGGAAGAGAGAATTCCCTAATTACCACTCTGCAGTTAAGTGGTGCTTTAGGTGGAAATTCTAATGGTAGCTGCTGAGATCTTTCCAAAAACCCGAGAGAATGTTTCTGTGTAAGTCGGTAATTTCGTGGTTAATGCCGGGAGACGCTAAATCAATAATACCCTCACCAAAATTGTGTGTATGCTGGAATTTCTGGGATGCGGAGGAATAAATTACGTATAAACCCAGGGAGAATGTGTGTATGTTGGAGGTTGCTTTGAATATTTGACGTTGAATGCTCTTGTGGGACACTTGTGGTATTGTGCCCCATATTAGGGGTATTTTATGTTAATTTTGCCGCTTTGGGGGTCAATGTTGTAATTTTTGGGTAGGGCGTTAGTAAAGAGTTTCTGGTTGATATTCCCAAGAGGTTTTTGTAATGACACTGGAATTGATGGATCGAAATAGACGTCTCGCGACAAAGCCGTTTAAGTACGTAAAGAGGTTGAAAAATGGGGCCCCACAGGTGGCTGACTGCATTGTGCCACGTCCAGCAGGAGCGTATATATGTAGGTATGGAGCGTATATACCTCCATATGGGTATAAAATATTTTCTATTTGAGGCAAAGGGAGCGTATTTACGCAGAATGGAGCGTATATACGCTCCATAAGTGTATAAAGAATATTAGGAGGGTAGCAGGAGCGTATACGCAGAGCGTGAGGAGCGTATATACGCTCCATAGGGGTATAAAATTTTTTATGGGCGTATTTCGCCCAAAACTCTGCATGGCCCCTTCTCATCTTCTCCTTTGCGTACTGCTTTTTCGCCTCCCCATTGCTTTCTTTTCTCAAATTCTATTCTCTCATTGATTTACAAGCAAGTTTGGGAAGCATTTACTTGAGATTCATTAAAATTCATGTATAATTACCATATTTTTTATGAATTTTTGAGCTCCATTTCATACTATCGGAATTTTTTATTCTTTGTGCCCCCAATATGTCTTGCGTGTTTGAATTGTATGCTAAGTGATTCCAAGTTGATGCTTATAATTGCTTGTAATTGCTGCGAAACAACAGTGTTTTGGAATCGCTTGTTTCGTATGCCCATGCCTGTTTGCTTGTTTTTGTCTTGAATTTGAGACATGGAAACCTGTAATTGAGTAACCGTTGCAAAGTCGAGCAAGGTTTGCTCAAAAATATGGTGTAATTTTTTGCCCCTTATTTCTTGGAGTGTACGTGATTCCATTTTTATTGGTCCAATTTATGGTTGAATTTCTGTATTGTAAAATCATGCTATGAAATTTTGTCTCTTCTAGATTGATCTTTTGTGGAGTGTTTGGATGTGAATTCTGCTTTTGTGTTGAAATTTTTAGATACTGATTTATTTGCTATCAATTGAATATTGATGAACTATCTTTGATAATTTGCCTTTAGTAATTGCTTGAGTAAATTAACAGAAGCGCTGCATAACTTTGATGATTACTCATGACATCTTGATGGTTCTAGTTGTCAAGTTTGCAAGACTTGGGCGATCGATTGAAATGCAACTTGATAAAGCATTGGATGATGAGCTTAGATATAGTTCATAATCGATATATTACAAGGGCATCGTCCATTTCTGTTAAGAGACCTATAAAACCGAATTAGTTGTAGTATTACTCATAACATGTCGAGAGTATAGTTGAACACATCAATTTAAGGTGAAATTTTGAGCCACAAATCAGTTTCTTGAATTATCTGATGCTTTACAACAATGCTTATACTCAAAAATTGTGTTAAGGATCAAAAGTTCCAATAAAGTAACCAAATTAGCCCCAGGAATTATTCTACCGGAATAACTCAAAAATTGTTTTGAAAGGAGATCAAGAAGTATTTAAATTGTTGCTATTAAGGAGAGAGGTATATCGAGCCGCCCACACTGCGTATATACGCCTCCTTTGAGTAGCGTATAATACGCTTCTGTTACTTGCGAATATTCCAAAATTTTTTGAAAATGAAAGTACAGTTACAAAGCAGCGAGGGAGAGACCATAAGTACACGCTCCTGAATGAGAGACGTATATACGCTCACAATGACTAACTAGCAGTGTAACTATAACTGCATCTGTAAAAACCTAGCGGTTTTGGCTCGTTTGACTTTTGTTTGTGATAAATATGGACTAGGTTTATGGGACTAATTCACCTCAAAAAAACCGACTATGACACTAGAGCTCTCCTTGGTCATTTACTACCAATCCAGGCTAATATATCTTAGGGTATTCTTGCCAAAGTCCTTTTAGTTCATTGAGAGACTCTTCGCAAAAGTTCTGCACTCTTTATCATGTCTTCCTCTTGTAATTCTATGGTCGAATACGTCATCTCTCATCCATATCTTACCAGCGTCTCAAATCGGCGACAAATTCCAGTGTGAAACCGATTATTGCAGCTAGTTTTAATTTTGATGCTAAGGTTAGTGAAAATCGATATTGTCTTTGTTTTCATTGATGCCTCGACATAAGAGTGTTTGGAATCCTCGGCCTCATTCTTTTTGCTTTAATATAACGAAATCACCCCATTGCCTGAAGAAATTAGCGCCATCATTGGTTGGTCCATCGATATCCCCCTTTGCCACCTGATTTTGTCGGTAGTCTTTTATCATTCTTTGAAATTCATGGGGGCTGAGAAACGCAACGTTTTCGACATTGGTTTTTGGCCACGAAGTTGATTTATTGAAGGTTAAATTGACACTTTAGAACATGGGAGGATTAGTTGATGTCATTAGGAGAAGAGCCCTCATCTTTGCTTATATTGCCATTGAAATTTTTTCCTCCGAAAAGTCTCCGTGCAAAAAATTTTGGGGTCTCCTTGACTCGCGTTCATTGCTGTGTTTTGTAACAATGCCTAGATCGTGTGGTGTCGAGAACTTCACCGCCCTTACTTTCGTTTGTCGAGGGACTGATGTTGCTTGCATTAGAACGACTTTAGAGAAAGAAGCAAGAATCCTATACAGTGACCCCTATGACTTTCTTGTCATTTCAAATTTTTGCTATGGGTTGATATCGAATATACAATTCGTTTAATTTCTCCGTTATATAAAGCAGTCATCGACCTTTCATATTGTGCACCCGTATTGTTTCTGAATTCGTTCATACTCTCCGCTTCCATTAATTTATTTGTTTTTCCCTGCATGGCACCAGTATGGTGAATGAACGACTTAACTTTGAAGTACGCCTCCTGAGATTATCATGAATCGAGACCATTTATACCACATACACCAGCAAAACGAGCATACGTTTGTACTCGCAAACAAAGATCGGTACTCGTCACTTCTGAGACAACTAGGTCACAGACTTTCCGATGGAAATCTGTGATTAGGGTGGTGTTCCATCGTGGCAGTATTCAGAGAATGATGACATCGGGGTATGACGAGTGAGGGGCTTGAGACTATCATGGTCGTCTTTACTCGGAACAGTTGCACTTTCTAGCTTCCTGTTCTGCGATCTACATGCGTCGTACTTCAGTATTTCGGAACAATTGGAAACAAAGTAAATCTTCCATCATAGGTTCGTGACTCACAAGTCGCATCCAAATGAAGCACTCCATTTGTTTGGCTCAGTCCACTGTTGAACTGAGATCGTGTGGACTTATTGTGATGCCCTGCGTCCTAAGTTAGAGCCTACGAGTGTAAGATACTTAATTTTGAATGAGCGTACAGGTGAGAACACCTCTCACAGATTATAATCAAAGCTTCTGACAAGGAAAAAAATAATCCGTTCAAAATCATCGCACATTGTATCGCACTTGCAATTAACGAATTGCGCACGCGCTGTTCTGTACCAAGTAGGAGTTGCGAGATGGAATACGAGTCACAACGAACTTTGAACGAAGTAAGAGCGACTCTCTATTGAGGTCTCGAAGGGATCCTTTAGCTACCCTATATACTTCCAAGATGCGGGACCTGAAAATGAACTACTCCGCTAGTTCATCATGTTTCTCATATGGCACTTAATTGACTGCGTGACCAAAAGTAAACATCGTCGCCAGTGATCAAGTCAAACTTATTCGAGCACGTTCCTTTGTATGATAGTGGATGAAGACTCAAAGAGGAAGGAACCAACGGAAATCCGAGAGGTAAATGCTCCTTGTTGAATCCTAAGGCCATTCCTATGAAGTAGGCTTGTTTCTTAAGTATAGCATGGATAGGGAGGTTATCATCACATGGGGATTCTTCAATCACAGAAGCAAAAAATCCCCAAAGTTCCTTATCTTCATTGTMATGTTAGACTTGTAATGTAGACTTGTGTATTGCTTGAATCTTCATAAGAGAAGCATCAATAACTATTGGAGCGCCATGGAGTAGTAACTTGGCCTTTTAGTGATGGGACAAGGCAATTGTGCCTAGCTCGTGTAGCCAAGGATGTTCAAGTAGTAGACTGAARGAAGCCTTCACATCCATTACATGGAATTTTGCTCGTTTTTCTATTAGACTAGTAGTAATGTTCAGTTAAATGATGCCSAAGGCCCGTCTTTGCGAATTGTCATAAGCACGGATGGTTTTAGTTTATTTCGATTTTTTGAGCGGTCCTTAATGGACAGACATTTATGGCGGATCCATTGTTAACCAAAGTCATGGGAATGTTGAATTGCCTACAAACCAYAGTACTAGGAAGGGCTAGCTTTGTTGTGGTGGGGCCCTTTGAGAGGCAAAACKTCATTAGAAAATACCATGTAAGGTGAAGCGATGTGGTTGGTTATGAAGCTAACCAACCCTTCAAGAGTTATCTCGCTTGAGACGC
>SNQN01012967.1:0-14541 GCA_008642245.1 Bassia scoparia
CTACATTGGAAAGCATGACTAGTCAAAAAATTGCACATTAAATTTGGTTAACAATACACTTGTGTCATGCAAGTCAGCTTACACACAAGTTTTGCGAAGTCACCCGATGAGTTCATTCCTCCTTCTCCGCTTTATCCAGCTCCTCTGTTGACCAAACCTTATGCGTGGATTGTATATTCCAATCAGAGGTTTTCTCATCAACACTAATTTTCCACGTAGAACAGCTGCATTAAAGCCAGAGTGGTGTTACATTAAAATACCAGTGTCATACATCAAGGTTCAAATTCACTAAAAGCAACAACATGTTCTCCCCATCACCGCAAGGAATATGGTACATCCTCCACAACCCATGAATGTACCCATCCTGCATCAAACCTCTTTTCTGAATTCGTACCATTGAGAGAATGTCTAACACAAGCGAGACGATATCATACTGCTTGGCATGCTGCAAGATGCAAGCCGTGAGCACTTATAAGCCATCCCTATGACAAGTATTGGAAGAAGCACATCTTCATTACCAGAATAAATGGAATGCAGTCTTAAAATTCCACCTCTCATATCAGGTGATCCACTGATCACAGAATTTGGCTTCTACGTTAATACTGTCGTGTTGCTTGTACCAGTCTAGTGCCGCGTAACTTCTCCTTCAACGTATTTGATCTACTTTTCAATCTGTCCACCTATCAGCCTTTGTGGGAATTTTTAGTCCCACGATCACCATCTTCTTGCCTTTGAATGCCAAACCCAAGGACTTGAACTCCTAAAAGCCGAAAAACTTTTCCCTCACCAACACGACTAGAGCTTGTCCTTCCCATCAACCTGAGTTGCTAGCCAATAACTAGATTCCTAGGGATCCTTTAAATTATAAGGTGGACACATTGTTCAAATCCCATATCAAACCATTGCCACTTCTTCCATGGAGATCGCTAAGTAGACCAGCCTCGCAGCGTTCTCATGCGGCAATTCAGGTTTTCCGCTGGGAAAACACTATTATTACAGCACAAGTCTAAGAAAATAATATCTACAACAATTAGTGCCCCTTCGCAAACAAGGACCACAACACCAACTATGATTAACTAAATCATTACTGTGCATTATCTCAAATCCTGATTATACTGTCTGACTTATCCACTTAACTTGATATTCAGTAGTTACACTTAGTACACACCCAATTTGATGCCCTCTTCACAATTTGTTACAGATTGAGAGGTCACTTAGTGTCCTACATTAGCTTGTCTTACACTCTTCCCCTAGCATGAAAAATAGAGTTCTTCTACACACATCTTCCCACACATTTTCCTATCCATATTATCACTATTGCTTCTTCTAATTTCACATTGCGATAATCAATTCATTTTCATTGACCTTTTGGCTCATACATTTTGCAGTTCGTCATTCAAATATATGAAATTACGTATACAACCATATAATACAGTGTTACGGCAAAATACATCCATTTACCTTATAGTCCTTTCCATCACATGCAAATCGAGTTTTGAATTACCGTTTTTAGGGCCAACACTTTCGCACCCATTAGTCAAACTACAAGCACCCTTACATATATCATTTTAAAATTACACTACTAATATTATTCCATACATTACCATAAATCAAATATATGGGTTCAATTACACAAATACAATGATAACAAGCCCACCTGTTTCAGCGTACTTAGGTTTCAAACTCCACTATTGATACGCCCGTCTTCTTCCTCCTCTTCTTTGACACATCTACTTCCACTACCGCTTTCGCAGCTCATTTGCTCTGAACATGTTCACGATGAGTAAAAAAACTAACAAACATTGTCTCATTGTAAAATAAACACATATATCTGACTTGATAGAAAATGATTCGCAAGCTGTAATGAAACTCAATTTACGATTAAACAAATTATCGAAACCACAACTTCTAGGGTTCCGTGAATTTACTACTAACACAAACAAGTTTTACGTAATTGCTACCAAAAAGTGACTAAATCGGCAGCTCGACACAACTTCACCAGCAATTCTCGAGGCGTTGATGACATTTACATTTGCACAAATAACGCTTGAAGAGAAAGTGGACGACTTCAATGGTGTTTTTGAGCTGATTGTAGAGTGACTGATAGTTGGCACGAGTAATCGCAGTATTCGAGTTATTCACTATATGTTTTGTTTGAATTATGAAGAAACAACCATATTTGGCGCAAATGAGTTCACAAAGTCACATGATACACGAGAAATCCCTAAAGTACACCTTTAATAATTTTTACACAAAACTCAAAAATTGATACACAAAATCTACACACAACATCCTTTTTACTACAGTGAAAACTTTATGCTGCCACTACTTCTCCCTACCTGAAATGACGAAAATGCCCTGGGGGCAATTCAGCCCATCCTTGTGTTTTGGATCTATCACCCTCCGATCGTGCTAATTAGTTGCCAGATTGCAACCCCAATTCAAAGATGAGTTTTCACGGCCTAACAGGGGGAAATAAGAAATTGGCCCCAATTAAAAGAGCGCTTTCCGTAATATTATTAGAAGTAGATACCCTACAATATCCCTAAATACTGCCTCTTTTTTTAATTCAATAATAGATTTAACCGTTTTGCATATAAATGAAATAGTTACATGTGATTGGGATTAATTCTAAAAAGATTATTCGATGGTTTATAACATGGCGCTTTACCATAATGGGGTGTTGGTAGATGGGACTGTACCTAATAATTGGCGGGAATTGGAGTGGGAATGGGATTATTTTCTCATTAAAAGCCCAAATTCATGTGTTGTCTATGTGGATGGGAATTAGATAAGGGGAAGAAAAAGGGAATTAAGGCTTGGAATTCCGCCATGTTTTGATTACTAGGGGGTAGTTATAGATGGGGGGATATTCAATTTTTTTTTCTTTTTCCTTTTTCATTTGAAATATGTGCGACATTTTTTTATCAAAATTAAAATTAAGATAATACAATTTCTTCCTACAATTTATTTCCCAAGCTTATACCAAAAATGGAATTGGGAATATCTTCTTGAATTCTCTCACATTTAACATTCCCATTCCCGTTCTAAATATTCTCCAAATTCCATCCCACTTGCCAAACGCCGCCGAAAGGTTTATCATCATGAAATTTCTTTTATTTAAAGTATTTCGTACAACAAATATTTTATTAATACTGAAAACATTGAGGTTCATAATATTGATTAAAATGGATGACATTGCGAGATTATTGTTGAGAATTGAACTTTTCCGAAATCTCTTTATTTTTATAAGTTGATTTTTTTATATTTTGATTTTAGGATGTCCAGTCGTGTGGAATTTTTAGATTGGGTGATGCAAGCTTGACAATGGTAACACAATACGGAAAATTAGAATGTTTGGAAAACGTTGACATTTGTTTAAAAAATAAATTTGTAAACCGTGTTTTTTTCATTATGTGTTTTTTTTTGTATTTTATTTTTTTTAAGAAGAAATAATTTTGTAAGGGGTAACGTGTTTTTGGAGGGAAGTTTTATTTGAAAGAGGTAATTTTGGAGGGAGGTATATTTTAGGTGAGGGTTTGTTGTACTCCGTAGTTATTAGGAGTAGTATTCTTTTAATATAATAATTCAAAGTAAATTATCTATAAAAATATATTTAAAAGGGTGTGCTATGCAAATGTCTTGGTCTGCCACGTGTTTTCTGTTTGTTACCTCCGAATTACGCCACCGTGTATGTTTCGACCGACTTGTATTGTTGCCTTTGTGTATTATTCACTCAGCAATTTTGTGTTAAAAATATTATCATAGCAAGGTTTCTACTGTCTTCCACTTCTTTTATTAAACCAAAATAACCAATCAAGCCAATTTCTATTTGTTATTCCTATTAAGTAATATTTATAATATTCTCTAATCACGAGTAGGATTTAGTGTAGAAAGTGAAACTCCCACAAGCCAAACTAGAATTTACGGTTCCACGATCCATATTTCATCAATTATAAATCTACATCTCATATGTTCTACAAACACTCTCTTTCAAACTCAAACATAACTTACCCCAAAATACAAATATTGCCTAAAAAACTAACACAAAGTAGAAACCGGGGCATCGTTCCGGGCCGATACACTATTTTTTAGTCATTTAAAGTGAAAGAAACGTAATAATTCGATGAAAATATTGTTCGTAAACATTGGATAACAATTTAAGTTCAACACGTAAAAAATCATATATAAAATAGAAAAAAAGACATGTAACCCTTACTATTGAGAATTAGAACTTCAACACTCCGCTATAATACTAGTGTGCCCGGCGCGCCGCGCGCGGCCGTGTTTTCAACTCCTTATTTATTTTAATAATATAAGTTTATATTTTGGCAATTTTTTTTTGTTTTATGTAATTAGTATTAAATGTTGTGATTTTTGTTTATAGAAAATGAAGTAATTCTCTAGCTACATCGGTTTTTGGACAAACAACTAGAAACTATTAGTTTTAGCTTCTAATTACTTCTAATGTAATGATGTGGTTAAAGACGAACTTTATTTTCTAAGTCATATAATTTTATCAAGAAATAAATATCTCAATGTTATTTCACTTATTTGTTTATGGATACTTGGAATCCTAATTTGTTTTTTTTGGGCCCACTATTCCATGATTCAACTAGCTTCGATTAGTGTTGGATAATTGGATCCTAATGTGTTTTTTTGGCTCTCAATATACGATGTGATGTGGGTCCTGCTATTTTTCAGTGAGATTCTTATGGCCCTTCTTATTTATATTTATGTTACTTTGATATAGCTTTTAAACACAACATGTAATTGTGCACGGCTCGACAAAAATTTAACTACTTTGTCACATAGAAAATGAGCTAGCATTATAGAAGACGTATGTTTATTAAGATATGTAGGCATCATTTTTTGAATTGACAAATTTTTTAAAGGGATGCTTAAGCTTGTTATGTCGTTGAATTTTAAAAATCTAGGAAGTATATTAATGAGTCCGAAGTTGAATTTCCCACCATCATTTACACTTTCACTTTTAGCAAAAAACTGTTTTTAGAAGCATTATCATTTACACTTTCATTCATCCATCTTAGCACGCGCGTCGTGTTATACTTTATCATTTTTTTAATAATTCATCATTATTAATATTCATTTATAAAGAGCTAATTAAGGATTACTCGAGTGTTTTAGGATTGGGGTGATAGTGTTTTTAGGGTTTGTTTGATTTCGATAATACCACGAATCTATTTCTATATTTGTATTTATTTCTATAAATTGAAATTTAAAATCATTGAATCATTATGAAAACTGATTGAAACTTCATGAACAAAAGGAAATGCTTAAAATAACATAAAAGGATCAATAAGATGAAAGTAGATAAAAGAAATCATTGCGGGTATAACTGTGGAATTTTTATTTTCAAGTTGCGGCCATTTTCATTCCATAATTCTTAAACTTTATGTTACATGGTAGGTATTCATATTATTGCCTCATAATGCGTAATGTGCACCTCCACCAATAGACAATGTCAGTGCCAAGTGAATCCAAAAGCACAACAATTAAACTCTTTCAAATAATCAGCATTATTTTGCAAACACAAGGTACTAAACGAAGACTCAAAGTCTTTGGCAAACACAGGGTACTATATGTTTCACATTAGCTAAGAGAGCTCAATCGAAGAACAAAGAGATAAAAGGCTAACATCATTTGATTCAACAACCCCACAAAAATAAAAATGCAACTGATTACAGCGTCGCAGTTATTCTACATTCTACGACCCAAAAAGAAATCACAACCAATAATTTCAGAGCCTAAGAAAAATAATAAAAACAATAGAAAAAGATAAACTTTTATGCATTGAATGGTAAATGTAATCAACCCCAAAAAGAAAATAAAAAACGTACAAGCGAACCAAATGAATGGTAAATGAACCAAATCAACAACACCAAATCTCAAATCTCAAATCAACAACCCCAAATCAAACCCTAACAAATCAAATCCCTAGATTAAATCCTAAAACCCCAAATCGAAACRCAACATCCCCATCTCAAACCCTAATATTCGAAGAAAAAAAAGGTGAAAAAAACAACTTACAATCTGATTATTGCTGCACATTCGACCATGGCAAACCTTGAAGATCTCGACCTGAAAGTGCCTTTTGGGACCCCATAGGTCGCATGCGGCCAAACGGCAAAAAAAAACGAGTGAAAATGGTGAGGAACGCAATTGGGAGAGGAGAGAGAAGGAGATTGCAAGGTGGAGAGTTTGAAAGAGATTGCGCGTAAAAATCTCTTCAATGGCTCACATACAAAGGCTTATCTCTTCAATGCATGCGCGTAAATAACCTCAAAACACAAGGGCAAAATCGTCTTTTTACTGTTCATCATGAACAGTGTTTTGGGTTTTGGCTTTTAGATAGTAAGGATACTGTATAATATTTTACTGAAATTAGAGGTGATCATGGGCCGGGCCGGGTTCGAGGCGGACTTAGCTTGTGGATCTAGCAATGCCTCTATGGTGAATCCCCCTCATATTGCAAAATACAACCCCCACACAACTCAACGCGTGTCCCTTTGTTTATTTCTGTTTTTTTTAATAAAATAATATAAGTTTTTTTAATTAATATTAACCTAAAACGTATGCAGCATATCTAGGAATTAGTATTTTTTTAGGTTTAAAAAATAAATTATAAAAACCAGATACGTGAGAGATAGTTGCAGTATATTGCTTAGATAGGTGGGGAGGGGAATAAATCAAGTGAGATATAAGAGGGGTTGTATATTGCTAGGTAGAGGGGATTGCACCTAATAATTTGCCTGGATCTAGGCCCTTTGATCGGGCCTAATTTTGTTGTACAAAGCCCAAAAAATGGAGCGGGCTTTTCAGGCCAGGCCCAAAAATTCAACTAAAATGCATAAAAAGTGTCGACTAAAGCCCGCACAAAACTTGGAAAAATCGGGCCCGGTCCGGCCCGAATCGATTTCGGGCCTGAAATTCTTGTCCAAAGCCCGCAAAAAAATCATGGCGGATCGGCCGGGCTAGGCTTGATCACCTCTAACTGAAATTGTATACTCTGTAATAAAAGATTAATTATATTCGGTACAAGTCAATATTTTGGGAAAAAAAAAGAAGAAATTTTTTCATGATAATTTTTTTTAAAAAAATATATCTAATTTTACTTATTACTCTGTATAACCTTCACTTTTTAAAAATTTCTTCGATATCAAGTTTAAGTTAGAAACTGTATAATTTTTTTTGAACAAAAATCCCTATAAAATATATTATTAGTTCATGTGCAATGCAAAAATCAACCACTTTATTTCATTTCACCGAGATCTTCACAAATTTGTACAATTGATCGAAAATAATGTTGACGTAGTAGGTAACAATGCTTGCTCGTGTAAATGTGTAATGTATGGTTTTCTATTAGCGGTTATTACTTTTTTTTTTGAGAAGTTAAAAATGCTTTTAAGTTAAATAATGTGGGAGTGTTGTTTTTGGAGGGAAGTGATATGGGAGGGATATATTTTGGAGGGAAGCTTTGTGATGAAATGTTGAGGTGGTTACAAATGGTAACATTTGTTTATATAAATAGATTTACTATCCACGTCAGCGATTCAATGAGATAATTTTTTAATCGGTTTTCCTAAGAACCGTCATTTAAAATGGCATTATCATAAAATGACGGTTTTGGGTATCCTAAAAGCACGCTATTCTTCTACTTGAAACAAAGCAGTGAACGACTTCCAATATTTTTCAACAGAGAGTAAAACACAACAAAGAGTAAATGGCGGTTATGAGTTAGAACTTCCAACGAAGTTGGCGCCGCACCTCCGTCATCGATGCACTGTCGTTCCGCGTCGGAACCCGCTGCCCTAACTTATTTGCGCTGCTGACACTTCACCAGGGCTGACGAAGCCTTAGCACCATCGCAAATGCGCAATTGAGGTGAGTATTTGCTATTTTTACTTTTGATAGCATTATATGATGGCTAAATGCTCAATTTCTAGTTTGAACTTGTGAAATTGAGTGCAAATAGGGTTGATTCTTACTAATTTGATGAAAGTTGAGATTTTTATTTTGTAATTTAAGAGAATTAATTATTTTATTTGTGATTCAATTGTTATTATTGTGTTTATGATTGTAGGTCAACACAAATAATTGGATTGTTAGATTGATTTCTTCACAATTTGATTGTTGTTCCTACGAAAATAATTGGATTGTTAGATCGATTTCTTCTCAATTTGATTGCTGTCTGATAATGTAAAAGCTCAAATGGTGGAAGTTAATTTTATTAATACTAGTAAAACCTTTCTGATCTAACAAATTTCTAAATGGCGGTTTTCCATTAAATCGGGAAAAAAACAAATTTCTAGCGAGCCGATGACGTGGACATTAGAATGGGAATTAAAAAAAGTGTGGCTTCATTATGGAATGAGAAGAAATCCCACATTATTAAGGAAACAGCTCAATTAACAAGTACTCGTTAATTTTTTTTCAAGTTAACACGAGTATGCAAAAAATAATTAAAAAATAATATATGTATCTATCTATTCTATTATATAAGTGAAGGAGGGAGGAAGATGGTGTCCCCTTCAAAAATACAATTATTCCTTAATGAAATTAAGTGCCCCTTTTATAAAAAATAAAATTAAAGGCCCATTGCCATATTAAATATAATTTTCTAATTTTTGCCATACATATTGAAGATGGAATAAAAATTTGAAATTTCAATTAAAAGTTCGTTGAAGTTGAATTATTGTTTTATACTAGACATGTTAGAAATGAATTGTGCATGAAAAATTGAGTAAAAATTAGTCGGACAATGTAACTTATTAATAGAGGAAAAACGAAAAATTTCACATGAATTTTACTAATACTTAATATTTTAACCTAATTATAGGTTGATTATCATTTAGTATCGTACTCTCAATTATATATGTTAATCAAACTTTTTTACTTTATCAAAAACTATACACAATTTTTTCACTTATTTAAGCACAAGTTTTCCTTCGTTTTATACATCTCACTTTTAATGATATATTTGAAAATTTGTTTATAAACAAACTACAAACACAACATTGATTAAAGATGTAATAACAAATAAAATTAAATTTAGTACTACTTCCTTTTTTTTAGATATCCCACTTTGGATTTTGTGGTTTTTGAGGCAAAATTTTGGTGTAAGTGATTAGGTGAGTAGATGGGTAATTTAATAAAGTATATGYGACCCATAGATGAAAGAGGTATAGAGAAAGATGTTGTGGACTCCAAAAAAAGTAGAAAGTAAGTAAGAATTATACTACGTATGATAATTTATTGTGGTTCCCATATTTTGAAAGGGAAAAAATCAAAGTGGGACAACTAATTTCAAACTTTCTAAAATAGAAATTGGGACATCTAAGAAAAACGAAGGAAGTACTAATGTTTGTAACATAAACAAATAACTAATTGATGTTTACAAATATGTTAGTTTGACATGTACACATAGTGTGCAAAAAATACTAGTATTCTACTCCGTATATTATAAGACAAGCGGGTCAACGTGGGGATGACGTTTGTTACTCCGTGATTCGTTGGTCTTATAGCATATATAATATCGTAATAATAAATAAATTATCATAATAGAAATAAAATATCATGTTTACTATATAGAAAGATATTATTGCATCTTAAATAATGCAATGTTAAAAATAAGACAAGATTGTTTCATGCAACGGAGCTTTTTTTGACTAGCTTAGCTTCCTCTATGAGTGGAATTCTATGCTGTGCGATGTCTGAATCAATCCCTGGCATGTCTTCATAGGACCAAGCAAAAACATCCCGGAATTCTTTCAGTGTTGCAACCAATTCATCCTTTTCTTGCGGACTCAGCGTCAGACAAATCTGTATTTCCCGCGGTGTGTCGTTGTCGGAGATGTCTACCTTTTATGTTTGCTCGATGACAGAAATTTTCTTTTCGTGCTTTTCCATTGCCTTTGTTTTGTTTGTTTTCGATTTGTGAATCAAAGCAATCATAAGAAGGAAAAGAGGAGTAAGCAGAAAGGAACATATTATTAAACTCTGAAGAGAGTACAGATAAGTTTGTATCCGAAAAGACTTGATTGACAAGGGAAAGGGGAATACTAGGCTCCTTGACAGACTCAGGAGGAGACTTCCTAGGACTAGCTATCCTAGATTCTACGACACTAGACTCAGACTCAGTCTCAGATTCAGAATCCTCGAGCATTGGTCCTTCGCCCATGGTGCACTTGATAATCTTGCCTCCTGGAGTAGTTATCTTCACAATTCTGCGCCAACCATGAACCAAGCCTTCGACTGGTGTGATGAGAGTGGTGGGGTCAAATGCTTCCTTGGTCATTGCCATGAAAACCTCTTGTTCAACTGGAGGGGTGATTTCTTGGCCAAACAGGAGTCTCAAACCTTGTGCTTCGAGGCCATCTAGGGAAGATGCCTTGCTAGTGGGGATAGGATCCCCGTCTACAAAGTTGCAGTCGTAAGAGTCTTCGGACCATGTGCTTCTTTTATTGTAAAATAAGAACGATGGAGGGAATTTCGGCGGAAGTTCGAAACGAGCGTTTCCACGATAATCCCCAAGGTATTCTCTATGTGGTTCGCCTATCTTATAGTATTATAATAATTATAACGAGATAATTTATAATGAAAATTAGCCATGGATTATAGAATCATTACATATTTATGGATGAAATTAAACCTGATTGTGATTCGTTGGATGATAAAGTGACTTTGGCTTAGTGAAGTTGTGAAGATGACAAATATCTCTCCATGATAAACATACTTCTTTATAGTTTATGATGAATCATGAGATTCAACACTAAATAGTTTTTGAAGAAATTTCATAATATTATTAATATCATTCTTCTAGAAATAGGTAGTAGAATTTAAAAACAATCATTTGTCATCTTCATTATAATATTATTAATATCAGGTTTTTTTTCCATAACTACCTTAGTTACACACTTTTTTGTAAAAACTACCTACATTAGAAAACCTTAGACATAACTACCTTAACTTTGCATTTCTTGTTGACCACTATCTTGTTTCATTTTCCGGCGTTGACTCTCACTTTTCCCGCGTTGACTCACACTTTCCGGTGTTGACTCTCACATGGTTGTCACGTGATCCTCTTTTTTTCGCTGTTTTTTCGATTTTCCTTGCTATTACCTTGTTTTGCTTTGTTATTTCATTTTTCCATCTCCAATTTTCCTTTTCAATTCATCTTCTCCTCCCTTTTTTTATCCTAAGTTCGTTACAATTCTTTAATGGTTTAAAAAAATAAAATAAAATAATTTTGGTCCACACTTCTTTGGTAAAATCCAACAATGAGAATCCTATGTTTGCTTCACTTATATAATAGAGATAAATCTCATGTTTTTTTGGATTATTAGTAATTGTTTTAAAAATTTATAACTAGTGTTTTGGCCCGAGCGATGCCTCGGGTTATCGTTCGGGCCACCTTATATAAACAATGGTATATAAGTCAATTGATCAAAATTCTAGTATGAAAATAGTATAGTAGCTGTTGGATCTACTAAACTTTCAAGAGGGGGGGTGAATTGTAACTTAATGAAACTTGAGCTTTTTGCGGAATTTAAAACTGAAAGTAAAGGAACACGAGATGCGAGTTTTCACAAACACAGAAACTCTCCTTGACAACTTGTCAAGAGATAAAAATGTGACCTGTTACCACACAAGATTTCTTCTTAGATAATTCGGATACCACACCTAGTACAATCTAAGATCTCTTCAAGTTCCTTTCAACTCGAAAGCCTCTCAACCACACCCTTCTGTTGATTGAGCACTCACACTCTTGTAAGCTAACTCTCTTACAAGCCTCTCTGGATTAACACTCACCCAAAGCCCTCTTCAAGTAATAACTCTACTTGAAGCAATTACAACTCGATTTGTAAAAACTAAAACTGTTTAGCAATTGTGTGTAGGAATGACTCAATTTCTTTTTTATGCTCAAGTGTATGTTAAACTGATTTGGTCTTATGTATTTATAGACCAATATTATGCGTGGAATGGAAGCAGTAAGTCCACTACACATCATTCCTACTAAGTGGAAGTCATGCCTTAGTGGAACTTGGCATGCACGTCTATATAGCACACGTTCTATTAATCAGTAAATTATAGTCGTTTGTTCCTTAAATTTCTCAACTAATTTTGCGTTGAGGATCAAGCCTTAGGCACCAGCTATTCACACGTTTTTATTTCCTTAATTTTCTCAAACAGTTAGAATATTTTTCACCAAAAAATATCTTTTTGCCGAAAACATTTTGTAAAATATAATAAGGTAAAATTGGAATTTTCATAAATTAATTCTAACAAGATAAACTGGAAGGATTAAAAGATTTTATTCGAAATCAACTACCTAGGATTATTTATTGCTTAAAGATATCTTTTTAACACTATCCTTAATTTATATCTTTTAATAAAATTCCTTTATTAAATCCGATTATTGCCTTATATTTTATTGAGCCATATTCGGATATTCCCACACAATAATGCTAAACTTACAATAAGTCTAAAATATAAATATCCTAAACTTATTATACCCTGATGCTTCAAATATCGAATCACCAGTAAGTCTCGAATCTTAATTCCAAGGGACTCGAGTTCCTTGCACTTGAGTTTCTTCCTTGAACTCTTCAGTCTTCAAAATCATAGAAGCCCCATTTCCACTCTTTGGATGATCATACCTTCATTAAGACTTTCAAGACATATTTCTTGTAATCACATCTAACACACACATCATTTATAAACACATGAGTTTGCTTTTGTTTGTTTATTCATTCATCAAAACTAGGGTTCAACAATATTCCCCTTTTTGATGAATGACAAACAAGCAAACTCTTAAATCATTTAAACAATGATATGATCAGTGTGTAGTTTCATAATTAACCAATAAAGCACAGGACATATAAAGTTAAAAAACTTTAGATAATCATTTAAACTTGAGTTCTCTTTCATTATAACAAAATTGATTACCTTATATGTGCTTTGCGTGGAACTTGCTCATCAACTGTTGTTTCCCAAGAGGTTTGCCCTTTCTTCCCCCTTTGGCATTCATAAAAAAAAACATAGACACAAATTATATTGCTCATAGCACAGCACCAAGTCAAATTGGTGGTACCTTTCAACACATATAAAATAGCAAGTATGCAAGCAAGTCTTCACAAATATTTAACTAAGCAAATTATTTATATATATATATATGCAAGGTGCAAAGCCCATAATAGTTCAACAAAGAAACCATAACCACCCTTGTGCAAAACCAAAGTCAACAGAATCCAAATATTTAGTTACAGACCCAGATGATAATTGTTTTGATAATAAAATTAGATAGAATTAGGGTAGTGCTAGATAATATAGTGGGATGGGGGGGAAGGAACATGGCTTCATGCAGGACCAACACCAAGTTCAGCAAGGATCTCAAACAGCTTGGCCATTATCTGCTTCTTCCCTTTGTCCAACTGCACAGATGTTGAAGTGAGACCACTGACTATGTTCTTTGCGTTCACGGCCTGATGTCCCAGCATAGCTTCTGTTGTAGAAAAATGAGCCAAGACTTGATCCAGCTTGCCGTTCAGAGACTGAACCTCACTTTTGAGACTCTTCAGTTCCTCAATAATGTGAGAGGGACTGAAGCTCCCAAAGCCAAGACTGGTGATCAATTCCAGACCACTCTTCTTCATCTCAGGCACAGGCACATCTCGTGGAGGATCTTCAGCCTTCTATGAAGGAACTTCTGCCACTAGTGGAGGAACATCAACAGCAATAGGAGGAACTTTAGCTATTTGAGCTGGAGGAACTTGTCATGGAGGAACTTGAGCTGGAGGAACTGGAGCTGCTGGTGGAGGAACTTGAGCTTCAATTTCCTCAGATACCTTTGGCTTTGTCTCTTCCTCATCGAGCTCAAATATGACTTGCACAGGCTCCTTATCACTCCCTTTCCGTGTGTTCCTGGTACTCTTCCTCTGAGTAGAACCACTTCTCCCTCTGCCCTACCACCCCGTCTACTAGTGGGCTTAACTACTACTTCTTCTTCCTGAGTTTCTTCAAAAACATGTTCTACTTTCTCTGGACTCTTAACATCATCGGTTTCCATCTCACTAGTCTTACTCTCATTCTCTTCTTTTGGTTCCTCTTTCTCCTGAAAAACACATTCTCCCTCTTTCACATCTAAACCCCATCTATGCAGAGTACTGGGTTGAATAAAGAGGTTTGTTTGCATAGGTAAGACTTCCTTATCCATTTTAATGTTATACCCCTCAAGGAAAGTCATCAGCAAATTGCCATAATCAATTTTCATATTTCGATTAATGCAATGGGTGAGATGTTGTATCATCAAAGAAGGAAAATTAATTTTGATTTTGTTTTCAAGACAGTAGATTAACACAACATCAAGATGGCTTGCTTCATCTCGATGTTGTGTTCTAGGGATTATAGAACGAAAGACAAGATTAAAGAGTAAWTTCTGAATGGGACTGAAATTTTTGTGGTTTGTTTTCACAGAATCAGGATGACCCCCAATTGACTCTACCATGCTATCAATGCTCA
>SNQN01012969.1:4260-14534 GCA_008642245.1 Bassia scoparia
GTAGAGTTTATTTTGCTGATTTTGAAGGGGCAGTTCAAAGAATCAGGTGGGATGGTGGTCCCGTGGGAGAAGACCATTGGATGCAAGTCATGTCAGATTTATTCCCGATCGCGCAAATTTGGAATGTTGCGGTGTCGTTGTTCTATGTTTTACATGGTAATCTAACAACTTGTGTCACGATCCTGCCATGGCACCGTTCTTCCACGGTGACTACACCAACGGGAGAGCTAGCTATTGGATACATACCGTCGAGGAGACATTATGTTCGACTTTTCTTGTCTCCAGATAGTTCGTTGCCACCTATAGCTTCGCTTTGGTACCAGGTTCGGGACGACACTGTTCGTGGATGGGATGCCCTGTATGCGCAAAGGGTCGCCAAATGGCTTGTTTTGGTTAATTTGGCCTGGCATGTTGTGACTCAGTACAGTAGTGATCAAAGATCTGTTTTATTTTACTTATAACCTTATGATAAGATTGTTGATAAATTGTCTTGTTTTAATTTATTAATTTTTATAAATTGACAAGTAGAAAGTCAAACCATGAATACAGATATAACTATTAGCAATCCCAAAACATAGTATACATAACAAAGTTCAAATTACATAATCAAGGATAAAAATCCAAACATCAAAGTCCATTTTAAAGTCATAACAAAATCTACCTAAATCATACAAATAACGTTAAGACAATAAGTCTTCCCAATCGGATATGATCGCCTTCGCCTCTAGTGTGTATGGGCTTGACTCATTGTCAACCTCACTCATCAAACCTTTCATGGCATCTACGCACCTGCTCATCCACCGGAATACAAATAAGTTGTTAGTGAATAATATAAAGCGATTGTAAAATAACGAAATAAATAAGTTGTTAAACTTACGTAATCAGTGTGTGTCCGAAGGTTGCCTACTAAATTGCTACACCCAGATCCTTCACGAACTAGTATAGGATGAGAATATAGGAAAAACCAATCCATGTATTCCTCAACACACCAGTTAGGACCTWATAGTGCAGCCTCCGGGTCGCTCAATYTCTGATGGTTACCTGTGGTGTACCCATAACTCAACACATATTTGTTCCACGATCTTGCAAGTCCTCGAACGTCCCAAGTGACATCATATGCCTGCACGTTGCGTGGTCGGGTAGCCTTAATTGGCAAGCCAGGTACTGGTGGAATACACTGAATACGCCCGAATTGCCTTAACACTCGGTCAGGGTTATATGCCTCAATAATGTTACGAAAAGCTATACGACCGAGGAACACAGTACGTGGCACTGTCACCTCTGGATTAGGCCCAAAAGGTAGCCACACCACCGACAATTGAAATAGAGATTCGTTAGAGTCCAATTACACGCAAACTAAAACCTAGTGGAAAAAAAAATTAATGATTGCAAACACATATTTCAAAATTACCTCGCCAACTGTCATATGATCTAGTCTCGTCTTGTAACTTATTAGTCGATGATGGTCGTTCTCGCTTTTTCCGCAACTCCATCGGGCACAACGAGCATCACTGTCTGCTATAGCAAGAGACCCCTAACGATGACGAAAACAAGGGAAATACTCATAAATCCACGCTTGTAGAAGCGTMAAAAATCCACCAATCCCTGCACACTTTGCCCTAGATGCTATCCCAAGCTGTCGATACAAAAAGGCTAATGCAACAGATCCCCAAGAGTATTCTACAATCCTACTAACATCTGTATCTAACTCATGCAAGAGATGAGCCATCAATCTTGAACYGCTCTTCTCAGTGAATAATGTGGTGCCTAGAACACATAATAGATACCCCTWCATTACAACATCTGGGGCCCTTTCCTTTCTCGTAACCCTACATAAGATATCATCTACTGTCACTAATCCTTTTAACCAAATAGGGGAAGGTTTTTGGAACAACTCTTCCTTAGTCAATTGTAGCAGCTCCATATACATCGTCGACAAAGGAACGTTAGCCCCAACAGCTTCAACCATGCGACCATCGATCGGAATGTGTAGAATATGCCATACATCATGCAATGTGATAGTCATCTCCCCAAAAGGCATATGAAAGGTGTTCGTATCGGGTTGCCACCTCTCAACGAAGGCAGATATCAGGGGTGCGTCGATGGAAGCGTACGCAACAAGAGGAAGGTGCTCTAGCCCAGATTCTTTCAAAGCCACCTTCATGTCTGCACTCATCTCCTCTAGTCTCCACTTCTGCAGGTCCTTATGTGAGTACACACGATTTTGACATTTCAACACCTTGCGTTCCACACCATCCCAAATATCTACAGCAACGTGACCTCCATAGCTAGGAATGAGAGAACCATCACATGGACCCCCGCCCATAGGACCCTTAACTACCCATGAACCATCATTCTTAGTCTTACTTGACTTGTTGCCCCCCTTCGAAGAAGTAGCCTTAGAACCAACAGACCTGCCCCGCCTACCCTTTATCCAATGCACTGACGATGCTTTTCAAGTATCACCCTCTTCCTCTTCTACGTTCTCACCCCCAATCCCATGTAAAGCCACATCTAACTCCTGAAATAGTTCTTCAACATCACCTCGTGAGGATTGGCCAGCCTCAGCACCAATTACCTCTTGCCTAGACTCCGATGAACCCGAATAAGCACCCATATCATCCCACGAGTCATCATCCTCAACCTCACCCTCTAAACCAACCTCAGCCCCATCAACGACAGTTTTAACACACTTAAGTTTCTCACTCCTCTCACGTCTAACAGAAGCGCTAACCCCCTAGTCCTAGTATGACGAGGTCCAGAGTCAGCCACATTGTCACAATCTTCGGCAATCTCAATATTCAACTTCTTATACGGCGACAGCTAGAATATGCAAATAATAACTAACGTCACTTGCAATTCTTAAATTTTTGAATAAAAATACTAACTACACTTAAAGACTGAGTTTAACGCAAAATTTATCATGAACTATTCCAAACTAACACTATCACTAACAATAACTACATGCAAAGGGACAATATAAGTGTAGTACAATTAACCAAAACATTAACTATAATAAGAAAATTATTTAAAATTAATCATAGAAGTAATAGTAACAAATATAAATAATTAATAAGGGTTTCTTTTTCAAATAATTACACAATATTATAACAAAATATGAACATTGAAGCATAATTTAATCAAAAAAATAACAAAATATATCAACTTAAAACATCATAAACCACAAACAAAAAAACTAAAATTTTCAGGTAATGTGAACATATATTAGTAATTAATTAATTCTTTTTCAAATAATCAAACAAATTATTTGTGCATTTTTATTTATGAAAATAAAGTTGAAAAAATAAAAAAAATATCACGAAAAACCAGAGGTTCGGCCTATAGGACTGAACCACCGACGGTGGGTCCGGCTATGTAGGTCGAACCCTCTTCATTCAAAAAATTTAAAAAAAAGTTAAACATACCTTTGTCGACGACGGTTTAGGCGGCTGACCGGAGGGTGGGGGGGGGGGGTAAAATTGAGCCGTTTAAGTGACTTCGGGGCCATTTATCAGGCCTGCGACGGTTGTTTGCAATAATATGCTGCGTTTGGGTGGTGGTGCATGTGTTGCGGCGCAATTTGGATGGTGGATGGTGGTGCGTGTGTGTAGGGCTTCACCCCCTTTAGGGGTTGGCCTCAGCCTCAGTGTCATGGAATTGAGCCATGGAATCCGCATGTGAATGCGTTGGGGTGTGTTGTCGAATTGAGGGGATCGCCACCGTGCCTATATAGGTTAATCACGGACGCCCGAAACATTGGTGCCAAACTAATGGCCCCACAGATAGGTCCAGTAACCAGATTGTGGGTTCGGGGACATGGTACAGACTAGATCTTTGACCCAATCTGCCCGCATGTAGCGGCCTCTACTCGGTCTCATTGTAGTTCCATAATCATAATTATTGAATACAATAGCCTATCGATTTGACCCTGAAGGCGCACTAACCTAATATTACTAAAAATAGTAGGTTACTATTAATAAAGAAAAATTAGTGAGCTACTTATTCTAAGTGACCACTTTGAATTATGTCAATGTTATGGGTGCCTAACCGGTTGTCCAAATTATCTGACTTTATGTGACCATGTTATGATTAAGCAAGCAAATCTTGTATTATAAAGAGAATTTATTCTCTTGCAAAACATAATCACATTATACATAGATCCACACGGATTAATTAACATGCACTGCAAAAGGAATAAGCACGCCAAAACCTAACCATATTACATAGATCAACCTAAAATTACTAAGTCGGTTTCTAGCAAATTTTAGATTGATTATAGTACTCGAAATTGAATTAAGCATAGTGTTGAAATGGGATATTGAACATTGAATGTGATATTGGATTATTCTTGAACTCGAAATTGAATTACAACATAGTTTTGCAAACATACAAAGATTGAAATATTTGATTAATTCTAAATTTTTGTTATTGATTAATAGTATGTCAAGCCTTTAATTAAACATAGTTTTAATTTATGAATAGAGTTAAGCGATTATGAAATGAGAGTCTCAGAGTTAGTACCTTGTAAGCGGCGGTCGAAACGTTATTGAATTATGCGCAAATTGTCACTAAAATTGAATTTGAATTGAATTGAATCGAATGAATCGTGAATGTGTTTGATTGTGTTTAGAAGAGCTTAGAGATATTTATGAAGAGAAAAGAGAGGGTTTTTCCGTGATTTTTCCTCGTAGTGTGTCAATCCCCCCGAAGAGTGAGGCAAAGAGGGTATTTATAGGCACGAAAACCAAAAACGAGCGTATATACGCTCAGTTGAGCATATATACGCTCGAGTATCCTGATACTCTTTCCAAAATTCGAGTATATACGATCCTAGGAGCGTATAGACGCTCAAGGGAGCGTATATATGCTCGACGGAGCGTATATACGCTCGATTATACGGGTATTATACCATATATTTGCTTTGATTTTCTTGGATTTTTGATGAATCTAGACATCCCTTTTGCAAGAAATACGGTTCTAGGGGGTTCTAGAACATTCCGTGTATTTTTTTGGTATTTTTGAAGTATTTTCTGATTTTTATGTATTTTTTTTGTGTATTTTGATTATTGTAAATAGTGTAAAATTCATAGAAAATTATAGAAAAATCGAAAAAATAAACTAAAATACCGGTGAACTCAGAAAAATGAGAGGAATGCAATGAAAAGAAAATAAATAAAAGAAAATACTTTTTTGCCTAGTTGAGACTTGAATTAGCATAGAGGAATGATTTGAGGCTTAGAAAAGAATGGGTGTGAGGTGACACTTGAGCATAATTCGCAAACGGACCTATTGCAATACGGTACAATCATCATAGACTTTCGGGAACTAAATGAAGCACCGAATTAGGTGTCTACTGTGTGCTGTGGCCTGAGATAGTGGCGGCCAGAGATGGTGGCGGCCTGAGATGGTTGTTGTTATTGCAGCATTAAGGAAACAAATCAGATTATTTTGTGAATGAAGGAGTTTGGTTGAATGAAGGAGTTTGTGATGAATGAAGAAGCATAATTGGAAATTAAAGAGGGAAGGGTAAAAAAGGAAATTCATAAAATTACGCGGGCGGAATACGGAGTATTGCGGGCGTGATTTAGCTTTTCACCTTTTTTTTACCTAATTGGTCAATTAGCCAGAGATTACCATCTTTTTTTTATTTTTATTTGTCTATTTTCGATAATTTACTGATTTACATCTCACTTAACATTAATCTATACTACGAATAACATTTTTTGTACACGATTAACACACACACTTTGTATAAAGATTGAGGATCAAATGACAAACACTCTGAAAATGAGAATAGTGATGATAAGCAATCCTGATCATTCATTTTTAATCCAACTGTTACATTTTTGACATATGTGCATATATTTTGCGCCAATGTGCACATTTTTTACATAAATGTGCATATATCTATGTCATATGTCTGAACATATTATTTAAAATCAAATTTGCATTCTTTTTTTAAGTGAATGTGCATAAGTTTTCGTGTAAATGTGCATAGTTATAAATCATTCAAAAACTAATGAAAAACTATTAGCAAGCAATATACGATATAACTAATTAATCGTGTTGATACCATTGAGTCTCTCAAAAATCCAAAACTAAACTTGTGTTGCTTACTTTCCTCTATTCACTCTCTTTAGAATCCTCTCCTTTATTGTATTTATCATTGAGTTTTTGCTCAAGAGGATTGACGATCGATGACAAATACAATTCTATATTTCTATGAAACCATTGATAGACTTTGAGAATGATGAACACAATGATTATGAATATTATTGAGTTCCCTAGTGTTTTGAGTGATGACAAACAGTTGCAAGAACAAGTACTTTGGTCTGATGAATACCGCTGGTCTGAACAGCTGAGATACTGTTCTTGGTCACTTGAAAAATAGTGACATGTATGCTAACAAGTTTTATTGTGCAAATTGCTATATGTGTGCAGTTTCTTTTTGTGTATGCACAGATCTTCCCGAACTAAGGGTTTGATTCCTTACGACCCAAAAGTGGAGCGCACGTATCATAGACGAAAGAACTCTGCAAGGCGATTGGATTTCTCTGATTCTTCCATCTCTCGTCAGTTTTCGAATCCTTTATACGAAAATGATTTAGAGGAAGGGGAATCACAGTCAGTGAGCAACGAGGTAGTCCACTCCGATTCTGAAGAAATGGCTCAAGATTGATCTCTCATGGACTACTCTCAGCCTGGTAGGAACGAGATTCCGACAGGCCCGACCATGCCTACTCTAGAGGTAGCTAACTTTGAAATCAAGCCTGGGCTACTAAACATGATTGAGCGCAACCAATTTGGAGGAAATGCAACTGAAGATCTGAACTTGCATATCTCTAATTTCCTCCAATATTGTGGCACTATTAAGCATGCTGGAGTTGAGCTTGATCAGCTTCGTGTTCTGTTGTTCCATTTCTTACTACGGGACAGAGCTCGATTATGGTTGAACAGTCTTGATCCTGCCTCTTATGCATCATGGGATGCACTCTCTCTTGCGTTCTTTAAGAAGTATTATCCTCTAGAGAAGACTGCACAAATGAGGAGTCAATTCACTAACTTCAAGTAGGAGTTTGATGAGACTCTGCATGAGGCATGGGAGCGTTATAAGGAGCTACATCGTGTCTGTCCTCATCACGGTCTAGAGAAATGGTTCTTGGTTCAGACCTTCTATAATGGTTTGAACTGTGAATCTCGTATTATTCTCGATTCAACAGCAAATAGGAGGTTCATGAGTCAGACATCCAATGCTAGATGGAAACTGATTGAGGAGATGGCCAATCATAATGCTCGATATGGCAATCCTCGAGGTGTGACGAAGAAGACTGGCAAGCATGAGGTCGATCATATTACTCTATTGACAGCTCAGATATCAGCCATCAATCAGAAGTTAGATGGCATTAATATGAATCGATCAACCTCAGTTGCAGCTGTTTCAAGGCCGAGTGAGATGTACTATGATAACTGTGGGGGGATAGGACATCTAGCTCATGGGTGTCAATCTCCTATGGAGCAAGTATGTGCTTTTCAGAATTGTCCCAACAATCCATACTCCAACACATACAGTGAAGGCATGAGAAATCATCAATATCTATCATACAAGAGTAACAATGTGTTGAATCCTCAACCAATTTCATAGCAGCAGCTCCCGCAGCAACAACAACAGTATTAGCCTCGATATCAGTCCCCTCATCAGAAGTCGTAGTACAATTAACAGTACAACCAGCAGCAGCAGCAGCCACAGCAGGCCCTAGTAACTGATTTGGCCATAGCTGAGTTGAAAAACATGATGATTCAGATGTAGAAGGATCAGTAAGCTTCTATGATGCAGTTCCAAACGCAAGTCTAACGAGATATTCAATCCTTAGTCACTCATAATAAGCAGTTGGATACTCAAGTGGCGCAATTGGCTGCATCTAATGCACAGAGGCAGTAGGGTGCCCTTCCTTCACAACCACAGCAGCCGAAGGATAATGTCAATGCGATCACCCTTCGCAGTGGCACTAGCTACGTAGGTCCACCCATGCCCTCAGCTGATGATGGCCTTGACAGTGCATCGAAGGAAGCTGTTGTAGATGCTGAAAAATCAGGAGATGGAGAAGCAGACAAAGACGTTGTTTTAGATGCTGAAAAGGAGGAGGAGGCAATGAAAGCGCCTCCTATTGTGGTGCCCCCTATTCTTTCCAACTAGAGTAGCCAAGAAGAAGCAGGACCAACAGTTCAGCAAGTTCCTCGATGTGGTAAGAAATCTGCAGGTAACTGTTCCTTTCACTGAGTTAGTAACTCAAGTTCCTTCTTATACTAAGTTTTTGAAAGATATGTTGACTAAAAAGAGGGAATTTAATGCGGTGGAGACTGTTGCTTTTACTGAACAGTGCAGTGCTATAATACAAAATAAGTCTCCACCAAAGTTGAAAGATCCTGGAAGCTTTTCTATTCCATGTGATATAGGGTCTTTGCATATCGACAAGGCATTGTGTGATTTAGATGCTAGTGTTAGTGTTATGCCCTTATCGATCTGCAATAAACTTAACATGGGGGATCTTAAATGCACTAGTATTACTCTGCAGAAGGCTAATCGTTCTGTAAAATATCCCATGGGTATTATGGAGGACGTTCCTGGTCGTGTGGGTAAGTTTATATTCCTATGATTTTTTTTATGCTTGACATGGATGAGGATGTCCATATTCCGATCATCTTAGGGTGACCCTTCCTTCATACGGTAGGGGCAATCATAGATGTGAAGAATGGAAGGCTTACTTTGACTGTTGGGGATGACAAAGTGGTTTTCAATCTCTCTAGTGCACTCAAGAGTCCCATGTTAGAAGCTTCATGTTGTAGTATCGATATAGCTGATCTTGTTATACAGGATAACGTTCCTCGATCTCCTTATAGAGATCTTCTGGAGGACATTTTCTGTGTTGAGTCTCTTGCAGGTAAAGGAGACCCCATAGTTGATGCTCTAGTCGCTGCACTAGATGGTAAGGAGGAGAGCCGAAAGGCTAACCTGATGCCACTCCCTAGCGGCACAATTTATGAGGTAACAAAGCCCGAACTGAAACCCCTCCCCTCTAATCTGAAGTATGTGTTCTTGGATGAAAATGAGATGTACCCWGTGATTGTCAATGCTGCACTTGATGATGAGCAGCTCAAAAAGCTATTAATTGTATTGCGTTTTCATAGAAAAGCTCTTGGGTACAACATTGATGATCTTAAGGGTATCAGCCAAGATTTTTGTATGCACAGGATTCATCTGGAAGAAGGCCACCACCCTTACATACAAGGCCAACGGAGATTGAATCCAAATATGCAAGAGGTGGTGAAGAAGAGGTAATGAAATTACTTGATGCAGGTACTATTTACCCCATTTTTGATTCTAAGTGGGTGAGTTCCGTTCAAGTTGTGCCTAAGAAGGGCTGGACTACTGTTGTGAAAAATGATGAAAATGAATTGATTCCCACTAGAATTGTGATAGGATGGCGCATGTGTATTGACTTCAGGCGCCTCAAACTGGCTACTAAAAAGGATCACTTTACCCTTCCCTTTATTGATMAGATGTTGGAGCGTTTAGCTTGCCATAAGTTCTTTTGCTATTTGGATGGGTATTCGGGATTTATGCAAATTCCGATTCACCCTGAAGATTAGGAAAAGACTACCTTCACATGTCCCTATGGTACTTTTGCAGATCGTAGGATGCCATTTGGATTATGTAACGCTCCAGCAACTTTTCAGAGATGTATGATGAGTATCTTTTCCGAGTTTTTAGAGTCTATCATGGAAGTATTTATGGATGATTTTAGTGTGTATGGTTCTGATTATGATGCATGCTTGAATAATATGTCTAGAGATCTTAAAAAATGCGAAGAGGTAAATCTTGTGCTGAATTGGGAAAAGTGCCATTTTATGGTCACTAAAGGTGTTGTCCTTGGTCATCTTGTAACTTCTAGGGGCATACAAGTGGATAAAGCAAAGGTGCAAGTGGTAGAGCAACTTCCCCCTCTTGTTAATGTTAAAGGGGTGCGGAGTTTCCTTGGTCATGCGGGATTTTATCGCCGCTTTATTAAGGATTTCTCCAAGATTGTGAAGCCACTTACACAGTTGCTTTTGAAAGATGMCCCATTTGTCTTTACTGATGAGTGTCTTGAGTCTATTGACAGGATAAAACAGGCGTTGATTTCAGCTCCCACTATGCAACCTCCCAATTGGAGCCTTCCTTTTGAGATTATGTGCGATGCGAGTGACTATGATGTTGGCGTTGTTTTAGGCCAGAG
>SNQN01012971.1:0-14527 GCA_008642245.1 Bassia scoparia
AATGAAATCACGAGATTTGGTGCACTTACTGAGTCTCTCAACTGACAGTAGGCATATTTCCAGGCATCTATTATTCTCAGCAGCCTCATAACGCCTGCCCAAAGAATCTATTTCGCAAAATAGGCAAGTCAGCACATGAGTGAATACTGGCATGAATYGGCAAAATCGAAATGTTCCCTACCTGTCCAGCTCYAGRGGGCAGCGAATTCTGAGCACCCCTAGCRGCCGGAGGAGCAGGCCCAATGAACTCTTCCAGGTCAGGACGGATCCTCAAGTCAGTAAAGGGGATCTCACCGAGGTCATAATCAGGCTGCACGAGCCAACTCAAATTTAGTGCACAACTAATGGAAAGCAAATGCAAAGAACAGCTGTGGAAAAGCAAAACTCATACCTCAGCAATTAGCTCGACTCGGGGGAYTAGTCACTCCTCAATGAAATGCACATAGGCGTYCTGACTCCTATCACCAAGTAGGAGGTGGTACTCCACCGCCTCACCATGACGACTTAAGTCGTTGGACAACGTGGTGACCAACAGCTCCTCATCCATCATAGTGACTAGAGGATCCTGAGGCACTGCAAGCGCAGAAAGGCTATGCTGCCTCACTACACGCTCCCCAAGATACCAGATAGGCCCTTGAGGTCACTAGAAAATACATCGCCTGTTGTCGAGCTCAACTGCTGCAGCAAACCTCCTCGGCCTCGCATTCCCCACTCGCCTTCACGGGCGCCACTCCACCTACAACAAAATGTGGTTAAAATCACAAAGCATTCAATGAAAACATACAAGTAAAAGGCTGTGAAGCTCACCTCAGCTGCGTTCAAGCACAACGACCAAAATGCACAATTTCCTAGCAATAGGAACAATAGGCAAGCAACTAATGGATGAGAAAGAGCACTTCTTCTCCCCAGTGAACGTACATGGCTAACAGAATGCACAATTCCACTCACAATTTCTATATGCAACGAGGATTTCAAGAAGGTGTATACGCTCACTCATATGCCATAATCCTCAATTTAGCAAGTAATCACCATTAACAAGTGCTTTTTTTCAAGCTTTAAACTACTTACAATGGTGAAATCATACATGGGCATCCACATTGTTGCAAATAGGCATAGAAAGGTTTATTCTATCATCAACAAGCGAGAGAATGAACGTAGAGGTGGGCGAATGCAGTGTTCGAGACTAAGGGGCTTGTGCTATCAAGCACTATTCGTAGTCGATCTTGCTTTCGAAGTTGTTAAGCTCTCACAATGGCATAACTCATCAATTTGCACCAAATTTGAGAAAACCAAGTTGCAAAGACTCACATTAGCAATAAGCCAAAAGCTACAACATTTCAAAGCATACACGAAGAAAGGGAGAAAGCCCCAATTCAATGCACCCAAAATGACAAGGTATATTCAAATGGCATCATTTTGAAGTATATTAATTGAACTACAAGTTGAATTTCAAGTTTGAGTAGTGAACTTAATTGAACGTGGATTTGATGAGCAAAACAGAAGTCTTTCTCGCCATCCAAAGTTAGCAATGGAGTTAGAAGAGTTTGCGAATAGACAAGCAAGAGAAATGGCAAAAAGGCAAAGTGATCCAAATAAGCGGCACGAAAATCGACCAAAATAGGTCGAATGCGGGCGTAATTGCACCCAGCTTTTTGCTTATTTTGCTCAAAAATTGAGCCTTTTCCCCACTGACTCAAAGCCCGTGCGTTTCAAATGTCAGTTCAGTACTTCCGGGATTCCAACCAAATCTTCAAAGCATGCAGAAATACCATAAATAATGCCCCCAAGCAAGCAAATATGTAGCCCAAAATCGCCATAATCGCTATCAGAAAACATACCACTTACGTAGTCTACGAAGTCCCGTAATGCGAATTGCAAAGTTCACAGGACAAAGCAGATAGCCACGATTAATAGTGAAGGTCGAAAGCAAGTATTTTATAAAGTCGTAAGAGCACACAGTCCCGCAGTCAAAGTCGTATTCTCCTTGCATGGTACCAAGCTTTTAATCTCGATTTAGTTGATGGCATGTAAGCATAGCAAAAATACACTTTGCTATATGCGAATCTGGATATATGCGTACTTTACCATCATTGAGTTCTTCGCCGGCCGATTAGCCGAGATGGTATACAGCAGACTTAAAGCAGCGCGAACAACAAAACATTGCTATACCACGAATCGTGGCTATTAGCGCGACGTACCTTCAGAGATTTAATTCTCCCAAATTGATCTAGGCGATGATTGTGTGGTGGTGGGTACAGCAGATCGAGAGCGATGCTCGTACCAGCAAAAAGACCATTCTCTATAATGCGACGAGCAACGACTACTCCTCAAGTTAATCTCCCAGACGGATTCCTAGCCAAGATGGATACACCATATCATAGCATCGACGACCAGCAAAAAGTACATTTGCTAACGCGACCGTGCTTTATACTCTTGCGTTACGAGTTATGTTAATCTTCCCGTGACGACTAGTTACGATGGATAAAAAAGTTCAAGAAGCACCAGCGTTACGGAGGCATCGATACGGACACCATTTCATTCGTTCCCCAAAGAAGTCCAAACGAAGGCATTGACCGCAGTTTATTCCACATGAGTCCTAACGCGGCTCCCAGAGTGGACATTGAGATATGATACCTACAGGAGTCACTAACGGAAGTATCGAGGGTAAGACAACCTGTTAGCAGAAACTCCCCAGTTGTAATAAGTACCATAGGTTGAAAATTCCCCCAAAAGATCACCGAAACACGGAAGCCTCGTGGCATCAGAAACATAGGTGAACGTAAGCAAAAAGTCTTTAAGCAACAGACGAAAGCAAGCAGAAGCAACATGCAACCACTAATGCGCAGGTAAAAACTAACGATTTGTTTGCAGGTTACCAGTACTTGGCTTATCGTTTACAAGATTTATCTCTTTTCAAACTCAGCCAACAGTGGGGCCATTCTGTAGTACATACATTTGTCCCTTAGCTCCAAAACGGCAATGATAGAGACACCCCTCGCAACACAACAATCAAAATCGAGAGAGCTAGGACCCTGACAGCCTTTAAAAGGTGGATTCCTTGCACCAAGACACCTATTCCAAGTATTGGCACCGTCAAAAAATAAGTTCATTGATTTTCAATAATTTTAACTTATTTAAAACATATTTCTAGAATTTCTAAGCTTTTAGAGCAATTTTTCGGATTTTCAGCAATTAATTATTTGCGAATAATTAAAATCTCGAAACATAATTTCAAAATTTACATAATTTCTAGCAAGCATTCTATTTTTTCATAAGGAACCTTTGTACATATTTTTCCATAATTTCGAATTATGATTAATATTAACAATTTTTAAAACAAAAAAAGCAAAAACTGAGCAGAGCGGCCATCTTGGATTTTTCGCCTCAGAAATGTGTCCCGTGGGAGACGAAGATCCCGAGCATCATTTAATATCAGCCATATCGCAAATAATATCAACGTATTGATAGTATAACAAATCCGTATATATTTTATAAGATATATATTACGATGTTATTTCATTACAATCTCGCTTTTCGAGGGTAAAACAACTCGAAAAATCGCAAATATCCGACGCAATCGCTGATAATAAATCGAATAATAATCATATAAAATCACGCTACAATAATATTACATAATATACACAACGCAATCACGCTATTCAGAGGCAGCAAACGCTAATACTGGGAGCAATTGCACCTGTTTTGCTTTGACGTAATTACGCCCAAAACTTCGCGTTTTGAGCCGATTTCGACACCTTGCCTAATAAATAGAGAGATCCCCTATTCATTATCAAAAACTTTTTTGCTTTAGACTGCATTCTCTCACTCGTTCTAACTCTCTCTCTCTCACTCTCTCTCTCTCTCTCTCTCTCTCTCTCTCTCTCTCTCTCAAACACATATCAACACCGTTATAAACACATTAAAAGCTTATTACAAAGGCTATGTTCACATAGATAAGAGTGTTCACGGTTCTAAGTTTCCACAGGTTACCAAAAGGGTCCGAGGCTGCATCTTGTCTTCGACATCGTTTGGACGGAGGTTTAGGGCCAACATCTCAATTATAACCCCCTTTTGCCAGTGCTTGGTTAGAAATTCGACTTTCTAGTTAATTTGCATCAATACATTTATAATAAAAAATGATTTGACAATTAAAATTAAAAGCAACCTTAAGGCATTACCTTTCAATTCCTCGTACGAGTGCTTGCATGCTTGTTTCACAACCATAATATCCTTTAACAAAGACCTGCAAATTTCGTGTTTCACGCCTAATACGATAACTAAGGACAACCGACATTAGGCTCCTGGAATACGGAATTAATAACACATGCCACAACAAACTACACACTATGTGCATAGTATTCTCTTAAACGACCCGCTTAGTAAAATTGCATGCTTAGGGTTTAAAACGGAAAACTGTTTGTTGTTGTCTTCCGGACAATGAACTCGTAATAACTAAGTAGAGGCCACTAGATGCGAGGGGGTGTTGTGCACTACTTCACCCTTTCCCTTGTCCCCTAATCCAAACCTTTGATGCACTACCAGACATGGAGTCCTTCTCCTTGCTTTATGCAATTATAGGCAAGGCTTAAAACGGGTTCTGCAGCTTCCCAAAAGAAGTGTGTTGGCGACTTCCTCTACTCATTTCGAGTATAAACACATAACTCCATGCATACTCACAATGTCCAAAAGCAACAATTCAATTCTAGAAAACAAACCGAGCCACCCTTAAATTGTACCCCTGGAGCAGAGGGACCGGACCCAATCCAGCACGGTGACGCCCCAGTGCCCGTACAAAGTCCTGCGCCTTGCTYAATGCAATAACAGGCAAGGCTTAAGCCGTGTTCCGTAGCTTCCCGAAAGAAGTGCAGTGGCGACTTCCTCTACGTGTTTTGAGTATAAACACACAACTCCAGGCATACTCACACTATGCAAAAGCAAGAATTCAATTCTAGCAAAACTCGAGTCATCAACTAATTGTACCCCTCAGAGTTAAGGGATYGGACCCAGTCCAGCCTGGTGACGCCCCCGACGCCCGTATAGTATGCCTTCTGAAAACCTTCACTAGACCATACTCGTTTACTAGGATAGCCTAGGGGTTTAAAGGGCTTGTTGCACATTGTAGGCGGCATGTGCCCTCATCGGGCCTATGTCTTATGTTAATTTTGAATTGTGGGCTTGATTTACAAATCTCGCACGTGAGTGTGTAGGGGTGTGTTGTCAATAGAGGCGATCACTACCGTCCCTATACAAGTTAATAACGGACGCCCGAAAAATTGGTGCCAAATTAATGGCCACACTGTTTCGTCTGGTAACCAGAGTGTGGGTTCGGGGACATGGTACATGTACGGGCGTTAGGGCATCACCGGGCCGCACTACCTCCGGTCCCTCTGCCTCGAGGTTATGCATGCAACGTTACCTTGCCTAATAATTGTGACCACTTCGAATTAATCAAATTAATATGGTGCTTAAAATTCGTTCGTCCATAATTAATCTGAATTTAATGTGATTCAAGTAAGATTAGAGTATCAAAAACTTTGCTTCCAATTGAATTGCTTATCATAACAAAGAAAATTGTTAGCATTGACAATTATAATCAAAACGATTGCGATAAGTCGAAAGCGATTGAAAACGAATGAATTTACAAATCATTGAAAACCAAAAGCAAAATAAAATTCAATGAATTATATTTTTTTTAAAATTAATAACAAGAGAAAAGGAAGAGTTTGATTGAATAGCCTCATAATTTGTACCTAAATCCGCAAAGAAACAACTCCGAAAGCTGTGATGAATTCGAGGGACTTTTTATTTTAAAAGTGGTWTAATTTGTGTTTGTGGATTGAATTTGGATGAGAGGGTGAMTTTTGAGAACTTTGGATTGCACTATGTATTATGATTTTCATTGACAAAGCTGATTTTTTGTAGATGAAGATGATTTTTGGTTGATGTTCAAATAAACACCGAGAGCATGGGTATTAATAGGCGTTTTGGGGAGGATAAAATAGCAAATACCAATTCTATCTATCTTTTGTCTAATATATTTGGGAATATTTGCATCTATATCTTATGGATCTAATCTGTTATCCGAGAATTATCCTTTATCCACTTTTGGATAAACTTGGTGGACAAGGTTAATCTTCTAGAATATTCTAGATCATTCACAAATTATCTTGATTTATCTAAGAATTTATGAATTTATTTTCAAAAATCATTTTATAAAACTTGTAAAAATCAAAGAAAATCGGAAAAATAATCTAAACATATTGGCAAACTCAGAAAAATGAGAATAACAAAATGAAAAGTGAAAATTATAGAAATAACCTATAGAAAATATTCTAAAAATCTTGAAAATAAAGAAAAAATACGCCTATTAATGGACCCTCGGTGTACGGTTTAGAGCTCAACTTTAATTCTACTTGTGCAAATGGGTATGATTTTTGGATTTTGTCGCAACTTCTGGAATCAAATCTATTTTGAAATGTCGTACTTTTCCTCGTTGGATATTCAATTTGGGGAGACACTTTTGGGTGTCTACACACATGCTAAGTGCAATCTTGATTCCTATGACAGTGAGTATAGTTTATATTGCTTTCTAGAGTAGTTTTTCTTATTTTTGGTTTCTTTTCTTGAGGACGAGCAAAGGTTTAGTGTGGTGGAGTTTGATAACACCATTTTATACTCATATTTCTATGCTAAAATTAAGTGTTTTCATTTTACTTTTCCAATAGTTTCAACCTTTTAAAGCTATTATGCTTTACATTTTGTTATTGTTCTTCTTGGGTGTATTTTCCTTTTTTTTGGGTAGGATTTAGGTGTTTATGCTAGGATTATTGGAGATGCATTTAGAGCTAATTGGATGTTGAGCAAAGAATGAACAAATCAAGGTGTTTATGTTGGCGAAAAGCTTGAAAAGAGTTACTCATGAAGTTCCTCCGCAACATGGTTACAGAAATCACCTAGTTAGTCACAACTAGGTTGTGGCCACTTGGTTTTGAAGAGATTTGAATTATCATGGAAGCCTACTCCACACCCTCGTTGCGGCCTAATATTACATGCATGTCACACCTTGGTTACGACATCTTTTTTKATGTTACAAATAAAAACTATTTGTTTTCCTTGCATCTCTTAGTTTTCCTAGCATATAAATATGATTAGATAGTACTTTTATTGCAAGTAATGTTAGGCTTGTATTATTAGGCTATAATAATTAATAAAAAGAGGGGTTTAGTGCATGTTTAGGAGGTTATGAAAAGGCAATTAAATTGGTTATTTCGGCGGCTGCTCTTCGACGGGGAGTTTAGCTCTCATGCTACTTAGTTTGGTAGTTCTTTTCTTTTTGTTTTCACGAATTTTGTCATCTTATTAGCTTTGGATATTTAATATTAGTTTCATTCAATTTAATTATGATTATTGCTTAATTGTTTTATTTTAATTCTTAATTTGTTTATGCTCAAGTAGTGTTCTAATCTTGGGTGAAGTTAAACCCTAGTCATGTTTGTTGTTTAATTTGATGTATTTCCCCAATTCAATTACCAATGTTCTTGCTTAATTGATTGTGTTTATACCAATACTAGATTAGGGATAATTAGTATTACTATGATTCCATTGTCTATATCACAGCAGGAGTTGGGTTTTAACGGATTTGATTATTTTAATTAAGGACATGAAATTCTCYAGGAGAGTAGGTAGAACAAATTGTTAGGAAGTTAGGATATTGTGATCAATGTCTCTAATTTGTATGACTCCACGGGAGTAGACTTGAGTGCAAATTAGGGAAGCCATAGATTCTCGAGAGAAGTTTATGGTATTTTATAGGGCTACCTTTACTTTTGAACAAGTGATTAAATTATCGGGGTAGAAATATATATTTACATCGATTATGCTAGCTGTGATACTTAATCCTAAACCTTTTTTTTCTTCATATTTGTTAGTTATTTTTATTAGTTTGAAGTTACTCAATCGGCTTGGTTTATTTACTCGACTAGTTGTAGTTTATAGTGATCAATAATTAATTGAATCTTCTCTGTGGGATCGACCCTGACTTTCCCTACTACATAGCTCAAGGTGGTGGTGGTGGTCGGTCGTGAAAGGAGGGAGGATGGCGGTGGGAGAGGGGGGATTGAAGAGATCGATAGAGGTAGAGGTGCAAATGAGGCACTTTTTGTGAACAAACTCGGTCAAAGCTCGTTTGTGGAAAAATAAACAAGCTCGAGCAAAAATCCAAAACTCGAGTACCAAATGAGCTAAGCGCAAGCTCGAACACCTATGTTTTCGACTAGTTAAGGCTCGTGAATAGTTTGTTTATAGCTCATTAAAGCTTGTTCAATACTTGGCTCGACTCGTTTGATACTCGAAAAAAGCTCGTTTGTAGAAAATCCAAAATCATAGTTTTAAAATTAAAAGTTAAAATAAAGATGTTTTCATCTTAAATAAATTATTCTATCAATGTATCATAAGTCAATATTGAAAATCGGAAATATTCAGCTGTGCCAAAAGATTTTATTTTTCTTTCCATTTTTGAACAATTTTTCATTACTAGCATGAAGAAAATTATTKTAATAATTAGATTTGGATAAATTTGTCTAGAAGGAGTATCTGGTTCAGGTGGAGGCTAATTTGGATAAACACTAAATGGCGACGGCCCCTTCTTTTTCGCGCCATCTGGAAATTTTGTAAATTAGAAATGTCATATAAATAATAATCGCTGTTTAATTATTATAATTTTGRAAACAACTCGGGTCACCATGTAATTAGAAATGCTGATGTTTTTTCACCAATTACTTACGCTCTTTTGATAGAACATAAAACATTTTTCCAAAAAAGTGTTTTCCTCTTTTTTCAATTTACATTGTTTGGTATACAAAGGTATGTAAAATCATTTTCTATGAGGGTAGAATTTGCATTACAATAATAGAAAACATATTGTTTACAAAATGAAATGAAAACTATTTTCCTTCCTTCTCTTGTACACTCCTCCCTCACTGCCTCCTTGTATCTCTTTATTCTTCATCACTTTTGTTACATGCAACCAAACAATGAAAAATTATTTATTATGGAAAACTATCTTCAATGAGAATCATATTATATTGAAAATGTTTTACGCCCAACCAAACGAACTTATCCTTAATTAAAACATGTTTTTGCAAACAACCGTCTAATAATTACGTTTTTTCCAAAATATTTGCAAAGCACAATCATTTAACAGAAAGAAAAGTTAATTAAAACATCAAGAGAATCACAAAGTAAAATCAAACTAAGAAAATTGTAGGTCTTTAGAAGAAAAATTTGAAAGAAATAGAGTTTTGTTTTAGAAATAAATGATTACTCACATGAATAAAAATAATAATTACTTGAAGAAATATGTATGTTCGATATGCAATGATTTTCCTTTCAAAAACACATTATGTTGCACACTTTATTTACAGAAAATTTGAAAGCAAGAATTTACAAAGTCACTATAATATGCGAAGTTGAGTTGAGTATGACATACCAAATTCTTGGGACGAAACCTCGGAGAAAATAATGAAAAGAKTAATGGCTAAAATCATGCCAAATAAMAAATTTGAGTTTGTAAATGCATTCTTGACTCTCATTCTGGATTAGTTTGAATGTTGATAAATTCAATGTTCTTTTTATTCCTTTTGTGGGGATCAAATTTTACTTGTAACGAACGCGGTTTAGCATGATTTTTAAAACTAACAGTCAACAACAATGACAAAACTAGTAATATCAATCTACTATTATTAATAATATTTGTATTTTCTAAGTTTCACCAACAGCCAAGTTTCTTGTGAGGGTTTCTCTCTCTATTTTATGGAGAGAAATTTTCCATCTAGAGTTTTGTCGTAGATGGTTCTTCGTCAATCTGGAGTGTTGTTTGGGTCCTCAATCAGTTGAGGTTCTCCCTTCTCCTCCTCCTCATCCTCTCACTTATTCTCTCTTTTTTTTACTCTAAATAATAAGGAAAATTAAAATAAGTATGAAATGTGAAGAATATGTCGAGAATTACCAAATACAATAAAATAGATAATTTAAAGATAATTAATGTTAATTATTATTAATATTATATTTACTGCTAGAGAATAAAGATAATTAGTGGTACAATATTGGATTGGATCACAACTAATATAATTAATCTTAAAGGTCACACATAAAGAACTCAACTTGAACGATATTATATTGGATATATGAGTTAGCAAAAAGAATTAGCTTCGTTTATCTTATCTTACTGTGCTTATATAAGGGATATACCTTCAGTAAAAAGAGATCATCTCAGATATATTTTTCAGTACCAAAAATATTTCATACTCTCTTTYCTCTCTAAATCGGAAACCAGTAAAAGCAAGAGTACGTCTCTTCCATTATAGCAAATGTTAATGGTTCAATTGATTTTGGTGGACTAAGTAGAGGAGCAACGTTTGGGGCTCTCAAGATTATCTTTGCTCGCTTACTTTGTGAAATTCACACTACAAAGGTTATATATTCTAATCCTCCTTATTATTTGATTTATGTGTTTGATTATGATTATGATCCTGTGATAGATGTTAGGAAATCGTTTCCTGAAATTCCACTAATATGCATCTATAGCTTAATTCATAATATTCATATGATCATGATTTGTATGTCTTTTTTCATTATTTCTATTCTATTAGGGGAGGACTCAATAATTAGTTTATTTGCACAAATAAAATCGGATTTTATTGATTGAATTATGATTATTTCTAAATTCAGTTTTAATTTTAAAAAATAAAAAAGAAGGCATATATGCGTTCGAAGTGTTCGAACGTATGATTTATTTTTGGTTCATAAATTTGCAAGAAAAATAAAAAAAAATGTGTTAATTGGCTTGGGGTTTTGATTATTTCAGATTTCAATTACAAAACAACATTATTAATTGTGTTTTTCCTTTAGAATTGAAAGAGTTTGGATCGATATTTATAAAACCCTAACCTTTTCCCCAATTTAATTTTAATCGATAAAACCTCAATTTCGTTCAATTGGATTGAAATTTGAATGTGAAAATGTTGTGTTTGTTAAAAATTGATGAGATTCATGCACGAGGATTGCTCCAATGCGTTCGAATTTATTTTCAAAAATCACAAAAATAGTATTAAAATTTTGCGAAATTTGTTAGAATGCGTTATCTTGGGGTTCAAAGTTGTTCGAATATACCCAAAAATCACGCATGCTTGGTGGCGCAAGGGTTGCGCTTCCTCTCTTGGTGGCTACTGCTCGTGTCGTGGCTGCACAGCTTTGTTGTTGCATGAAAGCGAGCAATACCCTATCTCTACTCTTGCGTAAAACAGAGCAAGGCAGCCCATGTAACCGGGCCTGCTCCTTTGTTGGGTTGTTGATGGGTTGGGCTTTCGGGCCTGACCATCTCCATATTATAAAAAAAGGTATTTTTAAGAAATAATTCAATATGTACAAATTTAATTAAAAATTAATTTAGGTYAATTCCCTTTTGAGTCTTAATTGAATTTAAATAATGAAAGTTTCCTTAAATTAGTTTTACTTAAATTAGTTAAGTTTGACTAAATATAAAGGATATTTTATATACTAGTTGTTATATCCATTAATTTTGATATATTGCATATATTATGTCATTTATAATATTTGGTATTATTTTTGACATGTAATGACTAGTATGGTACAAAATCTAGGATAGAAAATACGATCTGCGAATCATTTAATTTTGAATGTAATTTAAATATGATCTGCGCATCGTTAATTTTGAATGTAATTTAAGTTTAGATTTATTTTATTACAATGTCATTCAAATTACGTAATCAACCTGGAAGGAACTTCAAGGAAGGTGATCCATGGAGATTCAAGGAAGTTGATGAAGATTAGAAAATTTTCCTATTTTAGGGGCCATACTAGATCATTGTTTATTCATGCTTTTATTAGCTTTGAGCATTTATTTGCTTGCATAAAATTATTGTTTGCTTAAACATACTAAGTGTTCACTTATGACTAACCATGATAATAAACTTAAGTTCACATTAATAATATTGAGTTTAATTACTTTTCCAAACAACGCCTATAAGCCTTTGATAATGAGTAATAGGTTCTACCAAAGCGAAGTATTACTCATAATTCTTAGGATGTGGGGTAGGTTCTTTGAAAACTTCCATGTTAAAGTTTGGTTTAACTCAACAAAATCAGCAAAAGACAAAGTTTTGGGTTTTGAAGCTAAGAGATCGGATTAAACAAAGTGTTTTTAATCTATCTACCAAGAATTATAATTAGTTATAATTAGTAAAACGTTTACTTACCTAACTACTATCGTTAAAGCCAGGGCCAAAGTCCGTGTGATTGTAGTGGGAGAGGATCTTGGTTCTTATTTATTCAAAGAGGGGAATTTAAATTTTTGAATAAATTATTAAATTACTAATTATTGATAGATTATTAATTTTGCTTTATTACATTGTTGTAGACATCATGTCTGTTTCGAACAACAAGTCACCTTTTAATTTACGTTGTGTATTGGAAAAGGACGAATTGAATGCAAACAATTTCCATGAATGGGAAATGGCTGTGAGAATTGTTCTCAAAGATGAAGGAAGGGAAAGTGGTCTTGACTCTTCTATCCCTGAACCCCTKSCAGAAACTACAACTGCTAYAGAAAGAAGAGCTAGACAAACTCTCGAGCAGAACTCTTTGCAAGTAACATGTTTCATGYTGGCTAGCATGGAGTGTGATTTTTGAAAACGTTTCAATGATTTGGATGCTTACACCATAATCCAGGAACTTAGAACAATGTTAAAAAAGAATGTTAGATTAGAGAGGTTTGAAGCTAAATGCAAGCTCTTGGAGTGCAATCTTGAAAAGGGAAAATCCGTTGGTCACCATGTGTTCGCCGTGATTGGACATTTTCAAGTTATGGAAAAATTGGGTTTTGCTTATCCCTAAGAGCTAGCAACTGACATCGTGATCAGATCCTTGCCGGAGAATTTTCATGCTTGTCGTTTGAATTTTTATATGCAAGGAGGGGAAGCTACTTTGCAAGAGTTSCATGGTATGCTGATTCAGGCTGAAAGGAGCTTACCTACCGAGCCTACATTGAATGATGTGCTAATGGTCAGAAAGGATAAGAAGTTCAAGAAGAAAGGTGTTCCTAAACAGAGCAAGGGCAAGGTAGTTGCCACTAATGACTCTACATAACCAAAAGCCACTCCTAAGGCTAAAGTGACAACACTACATGAGTGCTACCACTGCCACAAGGTTGATCATTGGAAGAGGAATTGCCCCGTGTATTTGGAGGAGAAGAAGAATGGTGCTTAATCTTCAGGCATCTATATAATTGAAATTTATTTAGCTACTTCTGCTTTTTGGGTATTTGATACTTCTTGTGGATCTCACATTACCTGTAATTTGCAGGGTCTGAAAAGAAGCAGAAACATGAGCAAGGCTGAGGTGGATCACTGAGTYGGCAACAGAGCAAGAGTTGCTGCTTTAGTTGTAGGAGTTTATATTTTAAAATTGCCTTCTGGTTTAACTTCAAAACTTAATAAYTGTCATTATGTTCCCGCCATCACTAAGAACGTTATTACGATTCCAGTTTTGGACTCACAAGGTTTTTCATTTGCTATTAAGAATAATTGTTGTTCAGCATATTTAAGTAATATGTTCTATGCTTCAGCTAAATTATTGAATGGTTTATATGTGCTAAACTTAGAAACCCACATCTAAATATAGACAGCAAGAAACGAAAAAAAAAATTGATTCAAACCCCACTTACTTATGACATTGTCAACTAGGCTACATTAGTTCGAAACGCATAGAGAAGCTTCATAAAGATGGAGTTCTACAATCATTTGATTTTGAATCTTTGGTGTTTGTGAGTTTTGTTTGATGGGGAAAATGACAAAGTCACCTTTCACAGGTTCAAGTGAAAGGGCCAATGATCTCTTAGCTCTCATACATACTTATGTGTGTGGACCTATGAGTACCGTGGCTCGRGGAGGTTACATCTACTTTTTAACCTTTACTAATAACGTAAGAAGATATGGATATGTTTATCTCATGAGACACAAGTTGGAGTCCTTTGAAAAGTTCAAGGAATTCAAAAATGAAGTAGAGAAACAACTTGAGAAGAAAATCAAAGCATTGTGATCCGATCGTGGTGGTGAATACTTGTCTCAAGAGTTTGATGAACATTTGAAAAATTGTGGCTTTGTTTCACAATTGACTCCACCAGGGACACCATGATTAAATGGAGTTTCTAAAAGGAGCAATCGAACTCTATTGGATATTGTTCGATTGATGATGAGTCTTGTTRATCTTCCTATTTCATTTTGGSGATTTGCATTGGATACAACTGCATTCACACTTTATAGAGCACCTTCCAATGCAGTAGAAAAGACAACATATGAGATGTGGAGTGGAAATGTTCCAAAGTTGTCTTTTCTAAGGATTTGGGGTTGTGAAGCTTATGTAAAATGTCAAATCTCTGATAAGCTAGCACCTAAATCTAACAAATGTCTTTTTGTGGGTTACCCAAAACAGAGAAAGGGATACTACTTCT
>SNQN01012973.1:0-14522 GCA_008642245.1 Bassia scoparia
TTCTTACATCTACTTTCCGCTGCTTAAAGACTAGTTCTTAACTTGTCTCAGATAACCGAAAAATTTACAACACTTATACAATACTCGATTCACCCCCTTCCCCTCTTGGGTATAATCTGTACTTTCACCCAGTGCTCTAAAGGAACTATAGTTTCCTGATGCTAGGATTTGGGACGCTCGAGCTCATCTCAAGCCTTAAGACTGTATGGAGATGARACGAAAGAGAATTCGAAATATGAAAGTGATAGAGGTAACATATTTTCTTTGTTTCTGCCTTCTACTTTATGTATATTCTGGACTTCAAGTGATTTTCCTATGTCTGRTGCTTGTAAGTACACTTTCATCCATTTGCTGGTATTCAAGGCCCGAAGAGTCTTGCTCGTGCGCGGGTTTTGACCYCTGCCCGTTGTGTGTTTTGAACTCCGACTGCAGTCGTCTYCTACTTAGGCGAGCGCGTAGTGAGGCAACATTCTAMGGACCATCCTYTTGGCCCTACAAACCCTCCAGCTTTGATGATGAAACCAAAGCTAAAGGATATTATGSGATAGGGTTCGTATGAGCTGAGGTTAATTATTATGCCACTCTACTACTTSAGGATGTGTCGTACTCCAAGGAGCTGCTACCTCGTCTTACTTCGTTAGTTAGAGTGGTCGTTCGCCCTAGGGTTTGTTCTTCCTCTTGTTTAAGTTATTCGCCTYCTTCTATTTGCAATTGCCTAATTTTGAATGTTTAATATAGTGATACTTTGTAGAGGGTGACGTTCCCTTTACGGATCTCACTATCAGTTATGAGGGCCCTGCTTGTTAGATATGAGAGTTGCTGAACGAGGCTCCAGAGTCTGAGTAGCACACTACTCGTTCTTTGCCTCCTGATTTCACAAGAGTGAGACTCCTTTGCTTTGTTTTGATTCTTATTTGTTCTTTTTAGCTTACTTAGTATTTGAAATGTCACAGTTCAACCGGGCTAGGTCAGAGCATATACTCAGACTTATGGATTCTTTGAAGTGGAATCTGAGTACTCAGCGAGCTTATCAGGTAAATTGTCTTTCGCTTGCCTAAGCTTTAGATCCGTATCTACTTGCACTCTTGTGTCGAGTTTTGAACTCTTGTTGAGTCAACCATATGCGCCTCAACCTCCTCTATTCATGTTCTAGCCTAAACTTATGCCTTCATACATGCCTCAGTATATGTCTCTGCCTTTGTCGCAACCGCAAACTTAGCCTCAATCGCAGCCTAAGCCTCAGCCGCCTTCGTTCGAGTTTCAGTTGTTTCCTAGTTTTCGGCCATTCGTTTCTCTGCCCGGACCTTCTACGAGTGGTTCGACGAGTCAGGCGCCTAAGGTTTTGGTATATTACCCTTGCATAGCCCCTCTTTACCTCATTAGCTAATCCATTTATGTTTCCAAGGATTGCTGACGGCGCCTTACTAGTGTTTCTGAATTCAGGGATGAGTTAAGGACTCTGTTTAGCCTTGTATTTACAACAACACTATAGGTCTGTATGTGTATGATGTGATATCATTATGTATTACGCTATATTTTGTCCACTGACTGACTCTATGACTTTGACTTCAATGACTCTTGTATTGTCTTAGAGGTATCGATCTCCTTTTAAAGAAAAAAAATGTTAAAGTGATTTTTTGGTTGTTGGTAGCCTAAGGAAGGTTGAGGAGCAAGATGGGCAAGCTTTAATGTAGACGCTTTTAAGGAGAACTCATGAGACCTGTTCGTAATGTTATGCTAGTAAGAGTTGAGGATAATCCCTCGAAGGTGGTGAAAGAATATGAGTAGAAGGTTCGAGAAAAGATAAAGGCTAAGATTTGTTGCCTAGAGGTGAGTGAGGGGGATAGATGTGGTTGGACTACATGTAGTTGTATCAAGCTCGCGTCCTATGCTAAGACATAATAGTACTGGCACCATTAAGCCAACGGGAGTTAAACCAAATAGAAGAGTAGGGACTTCAGAATGTACTTGACGTACCGAGTCAGACCTCGAGAAAGGTTCTACGTATCCTCATTTTGAATTCAGTCCATCGTTACGTTCTTTCTTTTGTGAGCTTGGGAACAATGCTCATGTGAGAGATTTAGGATGTAATGTGAGGTTATATGTTAGGGTTAGAAGAAGGAAAATTCTGAAGTTCCAATGTAGCCCATGGCTGATATGCAGTGATGCTCTTTTTAATTTTGCAATTGGCTTGATTTGAATTAAATTGAATTTCACTTTTGTGATTTTGATTTTGATTCTTTTTGTTTTCAGTCATTACTTGTTTTTGCACATGTTTTTTCCTACGCACCTTGACATTCCAGGGTTGGGTAAATGTGGATGATTGAAAGGAAATAGGCTTAGTGAAAGTGTTTAATGGTCAACGGATGCAAGGGATTAAAGATATAGGTGATAGCAACAGAATTTGTGAGTTTTTTTTGTGGGTTGAGAATGATGCCCATTCTCGGCAAAGTCCAATTAGTTAATGATTTAAGAGATCCATCTTCCACTTAGTTGTTGCATAAAGTTAGGTATACAAACTATTGTGCTAGAAAAAGAAATGAAAAAATGATTTTTTTATGATTTCAAAATGTATTCAATATAGGAAGGCTAATGTAGAAAAAAAATCTAATCCTAATAGACATAGACTCGAAAAAAAGACATGAAACATGCTCTTTATGTGGAGTACCCCGACTAACCACAAAGCAGGAATCCAATTGACTCTTTTCTCCTTTCGACATTCGTATATATTTTGACCTGCTCCGGTAAGGTCGAAATTTCATTGGTCTGTCGGGTGCGGTAATCTCAAGGTTGTGCGCCATTCCATAAATCAATGTGGTCTTTGTTCGCCATCCTCAATACGGAGTGCGGGTATCAATGTGGTCAAAGGAATGACATTTCTTTCCCCCTCCTAACCTATATTCCTCCCTCCCTTTCTTTCCAATTTGTTATCAAATATGACTTAATAAATTACTCTTAAATGTAGTTCATAAAACTCTGATGACATTTATCATCTTTTCATTAACTTTCAATTTTATCGATACAAAATATTTAGGAATAATTCACAACACATAATCCAAATTAAGGGTCTTCCAAAATAATCTCAATTTGGAGGTTACTTTATTTTTACCAATTACTTGCAACCGGTCTATGTTCCGTCTAACCTTTTATTTTATTTATTTTCACTTTTTTTTTATTTAAAAACCCTCTTTCTCTCTCTCACATCAACCACAATCCACCCACGCTCTCTTCTCACCTAATGCAAACACTCATCAGCCAACCATCTTTCTTTACTACTCACCTCACCACAACGGCCCACATCCACCCTCCTCCTCTCTCTACCTTAGCCACCACCGACGACACTTGCCCTCTTCTTTCTTACCTACTTCGAAGCACACGTCGACAGATGCCTTCCTCTATACTCTTTACCTACTACAGCCAACCACCGACACCTCACAGGTCACTTTCTCTCTCCTCTTCTCTCTCTCTCCACCCGCTCTACTCTCTTTCTTTCTCATTCTCCACCACCCTAAATCAAACCGATCCTTTTATCACAATTCAACATCGCACAACACGCTATTTTGAAAGGGTAGGGGTTGATTTGGAGAGTGTGGCGAGTTGATTTGTGATGGTTGGGAATTATTTGTGTGGGCAGAGGAGTTGAGAGGGTGGTGGTTTTTCAGGTGGCTCGGTTTGTGGGGGTGTGTTTTGTTATTGGTGGTTGTGACACTGTGTTAGGGGGACGAATGTGAGGTGAGGTGGCTTGGTGAGTGAGGCGAGGTAGTGTATGAAATGAGGGCGGTGGGTGAGGGGTGGCTTGTGGTATGGGTGGACAAATTTAGGTGTGTTGGTGACGTAAGGTGGGTGTACGAATTGAGGGGTGGCTTATGGTGAGTGTGGACGAATTGAGGGGCATGTGGTGGCTATGGTGAGCGGTGGTGGTGCGTGTCGCAGCCTTGGCATGTTGTGTCTGTGGTGGGTGTGAGGTGAGGTGCGTGAGGTGGCAATGGCAGGAGGTTGTTGGTGAGGTGGTAGGTGATGAGGTTAGGCGGTGGTGATGGGTAAGAGGTGGAGAGGGGTATTATAATTAATTTGTTTAATTTTAATTAGAGCCAATTAGGAAGCGACACGTGTCAATTTAACTTAATCAACATGTTACCAACAAGTCACAACCAGTAAGGGACCAAAAATGAAAAGGAATCCCCAAAGTTGGGATTATTCCGAAATAACCCAAAGTTGGGATTATTTTTGGAAAAACCCCCAAAGTTGAAATTATTTCTGTGAATTTTTGCGAATATTTACCCACTTACTACTTTTAATTAAATATTCACCAACTTGCACATGACTCCACTATCATCGATAATTTCTTAAAAAATCGTAAAACTTGTTATGGTGCAAAGTAAATAAAGACGGAGGGACTACATTTAGTACTTATCTTAAGCATGAGATGCTTGTTAGCAAGATGGATTTATAATATCCATTTGTTACAACTAATTGTGATGGATAATGAGTTTAAACCACTCATTTACATGGCCCAATAACTTATTGACAAACCAATCGTTAGTTCATTTTCAACAGACACAATGAAAGCATACAACTACTTAATGTAAGTGAGAATTGTGTAAAGACTAGTACGAGTAAGTTTTAATACTCAAGACATCTAGGAGTCTTAATCAACCGACGAAAAAGTGGGACAAAGCAAATGAAGATATGGCCGTTGAGATGAGATGGTAGTTTAGTGGAGTGGATATTTTCATCATTATAGTTGAATGCAATATTTATTGGACACTTGGGCCATTAGTTTAAAGTCCTTTATTAAAGAAAATTCATTCATTACTGGTTGCGACTTTTGGTCGGTATTTTAGGCCCCATTTGTTCCAAATCATATATCTGTGATCTTCGGTGGTTGGAACTAACATCTATCAGATTTCGCCACGCGGYCATACTTTATCTATTCSAATTGTTCGAAAAGCAACCCCCGTGATTTATGGATGGCAATTCAATTCGAATTCGARCCTAATTCGCTTCGTTCCGAGGGAAAAAATCCGCTCCGAATCCGAGATAAATAAAATCCGACTACCACACCGTTAAAAAAAATCCAACTCCGAGTTGGAGGAGGGTCGGAGTCAGATCTCACAAAAAATCCGACTATATAATCCGACTCCGACTTTTATGCAATTATTATCATTTAATTATTATAGTTTATTATGATACTTCTGATACTATATATAGTCAAATACTTATATTTTTATAAAAAGAAAATATAAGAAATTAAATAGGAAAAAAACAAAACAATTACATTAAAAGAAGAGAAGTGTTTAAAATATATATAAAAGGGAGAAATTCGTATTCAGAGTCGGATCAGAGTCGAAGTCACGATCTCGAATTTTAGAAATCGAATCAGAGTAGGATTCCTTCGGAATTCGAAATCTCGTATCGTAAGTCGGATGCTAATTTATAACTCAACTTCTGTAGGGTCGGAGACTCGGCATTTATGGGCGGATTATGCAATCCGCTCCGAGTAGATCTGTTGCATCACTACACAGATTATACGAAAAATATCTTGTTTACTTCTTTTGTATTATTATTAAACAGGTAGAGGGTGGGATGACCTATTATCATATTTTTATTATACTCCCTAGTAAACGATTTTTTAAACTCAACATTATTTCATATTTTTGTGTAAACAAAAGCTTTCAATAATTATTACCTTTTTTATCTTGGTAACTTTCAATGGTAAAATTTCATTACTACTATACCACTTACTTATCTATTACTATAAATGAGAGCTGTCAATTAAGTTATATCCGATCAGTTCTGGTTTAACAATATAACAATTTCAGTTAAAATTCGTCTCAGTTGATTCAGTTAACATGTGTAATCATCAGTTATTAAGTTCAGTTAAACATTCAATACAGCTCAGTTTAGTCTAATCTTTTTTTAATTTCAGTTAGTTCAGTTTCCAGTTCTCCATATTTCAGTTTTGACCTTATTCTGGTTCATTTTAATTCAATTTAGTTTCAAGTTTTTGTTTTTGTTTCTCTTAAGGATTATTCTTAATTGAAGCAAAATAATATTAATTATATATAAGTGTTATCGATTTGGTTGAATAAATATTTGGCCTTTATTAACATACATGGGCAAAAGGTGTCTATAACAAATTTATTAATAAAATAAGAAAATAAATATAAGTAAATATCGTGAGGTAAAAAAAATTCAAGTGGGCAACAAATCATATGTCTAAATCTTATCAATTAAGAATAGCGTACAATATATAAAATACAAGTGTGGTCTTATGTTCAATTTTAGGTAGTCTCCGTAAATTTAAGTAAGTCTATTGATCAATAATGTAAGTCTATGTAAACATATTAAATGTATAATTGGTTTATGCATTATTACAATTAAGGTAGTTATTATAACAACGAAACATTTTTGGATACTTGGCTAAGTTTTAATCAAGTTCCAAATTCCCATTCAAGAAAGTTTCAAGTTCAGTTTGTTCAGATCAGTGTAGTTTTTTCTAGTTCAATTGTAGTCAGTCAGTTTGTTTTTAAATTCAGTTGAAGTCTCGTTCTAGTTAGTCCGACAGTTAATATTTTGCAGTTTATCGTTTAATCAATTCAGTTCGTATTCAGTTACAACTTCCATCATTTAGTTAACTTTTACAGTTTCTGTAAGTTCTAACCAAATTGACAGCTCGCTATTCAGAATGGTTGTGATTAAAGGAAACCTCTTGCAATATTGTAAAATGTAAGCTAGAGTCACCACTTTGTGGGAAAAGTGACTATGTTGATATGACCAAATTGTAACCAACAAGCTTAGACTGTAGAATTGCAATTTTATGGTAACTTGAGAACAAGGAACATTGATCTCATCTTCTTTATGAAAGACTTTAACTTCCCATTTTTGGGTTTTCTTCTCTCTTTTTGTTGGAGTTTGAGGGTTTGTCTTTCTTTTTTTTGCCTTATGGAGATTTTATATATTTTAAATTTGTTTGATAAGATAAGATTCATGGGTTGTAATCGATTCACTTACAATAGTGTCAACATTATGGATGTGATCTACCATCGGTTATCAAGTAATGAGTTTCTTCCCAAATATGCCAGGAGATGGCTCGCTTAAAAGGTTCCTAATTCAGCGAAGAATCAGCTGAGTGCACTATCAAGAATTAGGTTTATCATCTGAGGTTATTTTGAAGACGAATTTTTATGAATTAATTAGGTTATTTTATTTTCAAATGCTTATGGTTGATGTCGTTATGACTTTAAATTAACTGAAATTTTCTTTCCTTTTAATAAAAAACCTTATAGCCTATTTATATCTTAGGAAATTTGGTTGAAAATACATAATTTCACGGTATTTTGAAATAAATATTTAGTTTCTTTTGATATTGAATAAAATATTATGGCTTTTCCACTTTCCTTTGAAAATCAATACTCGTAATGAGGATTTACTCAACCTAAAACTAGGTAATATGATTTCATAAGAACAGTGCAACTACAGAAAATACTTTAGAGGCAACATAATTAATGCTCAATATATTTTGTTGCCTCTAATGTTTCTTTAGAAAGCCATTTTTTCGTTGACTCTAATTCTCTCGTCGCTAAATTGTATGGTTGCCTCTAATCCACCACCTTAGAGGCACAGAAAGTATGTTGCTACTAAAACTACTTACATTTAGAGACCATGGACTTATGTCGCTAATTACAGTGTTGTCTCTACATACACCTTTTAGAGGAGACAGTTAATAATACTTGGGTAAGAAGTACTTATGTTGATACATTAGCTATCACATTGTAGTCCTCTAGACACCACTTTTGAGCAGACAAAATATATTTCAAAGACGACCCTTTTATGTTAGAGGAACATAAGCCTGTCGTCATCATTTATTAGTTGCCTCTATTTTCCTTTATTAAACGGACTTACATATGGTTTGCTTAAACACAATATAGGTGGCAACTGTAAATCTTTGCCACAAATTATGAACAAGGAACCACTTTTTTTGCTTCATATATAGAGAGAATAATATTTCGTTGCATCACAATAATTTAGGGATATTTTGATAAAATTTTCATAATTTTATATATATCAAAGAAAGAAATCTTTACAAAAACAAAAAGTATACGCAAGGCATGCCAATTATACACGCAAACCGAGAAACATACTATATACAACTAGAATCAGATTACATTTCTTTATTGACTTTATACTACGCAAGAACAGCAGCAGTAGCGAGATAAGGGTGCAGCCGCAACGAGGCAGCAAGTCAGGCCCTTGTAGTCTCGGGGACTGTGCTGAACCGTCGCCCTTGTACAGCCTCGTGAACATTATGTCACACACAAGTTAAATTTAAATAAATTAAAGGACCTAATTTTGCATTTAAATTTACAACACCATAAACTCCGACAGTTAAATATTTATCTACATAATTTGTTGAGAATGTAGGATAAGTAGGAAATGTCCCACAAAGCAACTACCMTTTTGCTTCCTCGCCTTTCATACGTATCCCGTTGCCCCTTCAACGTACTGGTGGCTGCTACGACACAGATGCATAAAAACCACCCATAACAAACACACAAAAATGAAATCATTTCTCAGGTGGTCTGATCATGGCCTARAYCAGCTACTGCATTGACGTGTAASGTCATGTGGTCTGGGGTCTGATCGAAGGTTGCAGCAGCTCCAACACATAAAGGCAGTTATCCTGCATCATTGGTTGATTAGAATAATATACAGGCCAAATTTCCAACTTAGAGAAAAATAATACTAAATTAAAACCCAACAAATTTTCTAAATATTTAAGAACCCCCAGCAATATAGGTAATTAGGTGATTTTAGGTGAGCTTATAAGAGATTAGGATAAAACGCAAATATCCACCTCATAAAGACCCTTCTAATCATCTATTTCATCTCATTAATTAAAGAAATATATAAAATCACTAATGACAATGATTTTACGATCACAGATAATAAGACTAAGATTTCATAGATAAGTCGGGTTAAAGGAGGGAATCTAAAATAMAGACCACTATTATTTTAGTTTTATATAATTGATATTTTGGTCAAGCTTTTATATTATCTACGAGCTAACTAATAACATTGAGATAATAAGATGCATACAAATAAAATTAAAATTAGGAAGCTTAGGGTCCTCCAAGGACGATAGGAATGCAGTAGTTTGTGTTTGTCTTTGAAGTTTGAGTATGTTCATTCTCCTTCTTCAGCATCTTATTCCAAGTCTCGACKATATTTTTAAGAGTTGGTCGTCCATGGGCTTGGTATATACAAAATCAWTAGACAAAAGGACAGAAATGCTCAAAGGAAAGAAGAAAAAGGGAAGGCTTCATAAAATTTAAACATACATGGGAATGAAGCACAACCTGTGCAAGCATCCCTGTTCCATGCCATGGCTTCTCCATGAGAGCTAAAAATTAGAGAATTCAATAGAGTAGAAGAAAATAAGGAAACCTAGGKCTAGAATGAGAGGTTTATGCCAGCATAGAACAATGACCAATTGAACAGGGATATTAGACATGTCGTTACCAACATTGCAGTCATCAGTGCTAAACCTGCAAAAGAATTTAGCATTGCTCAGCATATAAAGTATATGAATAATGTAGATCCAAAAAAAAAAGTTTAATATCAAAGTATTGGAATCTAAGTGGAAGTAGAAAGATTAACAGGATTCAATTACCAGATGCAAGTTCCCAAGTGTTTGGTGTCCCGAATCTCTATTATACAGCAATAAAGGTCATTAGTATCATCCAATTGGTCACCATGTATCTGTCCGACGTGTGTACACTATGACGCGGGAAAACAAAGTGATTGACTTTGGTTAATGATAAAAAATGTTCCGCCAATGAGTAGCTTGACTTCCACAACTGAAGCAAGGATTGCTACAATAGTTACTGGCCTGTTGACTTTTCTGCATCCATAAGATAGTGTTAATTTTCTTATTACAACATTGGATCTAAGTTACATAAGGGAAGGGGGGAGGATGGTGTCCCTCTCTTAAAAGTCGTAAATACCCTTAATGATATGATGTATTTATAAGACTTTAATACCTTAATAAAAAAATTAAGAATTGATACCCTTAAATTAATACCCATTCTCTCATTAAATTAAAATTAGAGATACATTTATTGTGTAACTTAATTAGTGGGAATTTCAAAGCAATGAACATTATTCTAAATTATTAAACATGGGTATGTTATATGTAGCCCTGGAATTGAATGCATTTCTATTTAGTGGAAATTATTTGGGAAACAAGACCAAATAACACAATAAATCAATGTCATAAATGCTTGACTTAAATTTTTTCTTCTATTTTAGGTTTTATACATAGCCTGATTATGAATTATATTTTAAACATTCCAAGTTATAGTTACTAAAATAATTATAATTAAAATAATAGTATTACATCCATTTATCAAAATTCTTTAACAAATTATTCAGTAATCATAATAAAATACATACTATGTAATCTTTTTTATGAATTGCAATTTTCACAAATCTAAGCACGCATCATTGCGTGCACATGAAAACTAGTTACATAGAGACTATGTGAAACAACAACAATAATTGTCAATATACTTGATTAATCTGTGCATGCTTTTTTCAAATTTACCTACCTAGTTACTCGTTGGCATCATAAAGAGTTCCCATGTATCGACCTACTTATTTTGGAAGCAACATGGAATACAAATGAAAGATAAACTAGGAAATAATACAAATGAAAGATAAACTACCTGGAACTGAGAGATAAAAGCTTTTTGCATCGACATTCTCGTGATACATTGACAAATAAGCTGCTTGATCCATATAAGCTAGTATGAGGGTAGTATATACCAAAAAAGTAAAAGCAATCTACAAGAAATGGTTGGTCAGAATTCTTATATGTACCGGAGTGGGTCGATAATACACTTTGCTGATGTATATGACCGGACAATTTATTGGGCAAGGAAGTAAAGAATTATCTGAATTGTCTGAGATCTTCTCATCCTCCAGAAACTTATGCTATTGACATTTTGGCTCATACCTTATTTGTAGGGCCATCTCTAGAAGCCTAGTCAAGTAAATTTTGTGGTCAAAATAGCACATTCTCATGATGTATTGAATTGAAAAGCGCATTCTGATAGAGAATTACTTCAACAAAGAACACCTAGATAATTAGGCCCAATGCTAACTCTATGTTGTGTATTCAATTGAAAATCACARGCTAAAGATATAACCAGCTTTATATTATTTACCCTGCCATTAAGAATAGGATAGTTTCCTTCAACTTTTGCCCCCAAATAAGCATCAACATTCATTCATGAAATTCCAGAAACCCATCAGAATTATAACTGATTTGCGCACAACCTGATTCCAACAAAATACCACCCGAACAGAATAGCAGCCGAGCAACCTGATCCCAAAAAACTACAAGCCAAACAGGGAGAAGAACCTAAGACGAAAATGAATCTTATTCGAACAACCATAAAATCTATAAGTTTGAATGAAATTCATAAAATCGCCTAAATTCATGAACTTCCCTAAATTCATAAAATTCGCTTAAAATTCATGAAATTCATCTACACTTATAAACTAATCTAAATTGAATAAAATTAATTGATGCTATTAATAAAATTTAAATTACAGGCTCTGAGTTGCAAATTGCATGCAATTATCATCAAGAAACAAAAAAAAAAAAAGAAATTTGCTGCACCGAATAAGCAATCTCAATCGCCTCAAAATGAGATATTGAAGTTGTTTAATTACAAATGAAAATGTAAATTATATATGTTGATTGACACAGTTATGATAATCAACCAAATTAAGTACATAATAATTCAAATAAATCTATCGAATTGAATCAATCATCACCGAAAATAGACGCTTAATTAGAAATGGATCAAATGAGATGATAGAAGTAGCAAGCAAATTGAAACTTACAAAAATTGGCAGAGAAATCGAAAGTTGTGACTTTAATTCAATTGATGAAGAATGACGAAGACTCTGAAATGTACGCAACAAAGATCAGAAGATGAGGTAGTTTTGCATAAAAAAATATATGGTTGTCTGTAGTGGTGAGAAAGAGGAATGTGGGGGTATGAGAAAATATTGAAATTATTTTGGTTCAGACGCTTTTACACTAATTGTGAGTTTCGTGTGATTTTTCACTAGATATAGGATAATTTATTCGTCATACATGCAAGAACTACAAAAGGTCCAAATTTGTGAAACGATATTACTAACGGCGCCCCGGGTGCGTTAGTTATGAAACTAAATACATTTCCTAAAATGGTATAATTTTGGAATGCGGTCAAAATCACACGTTAATCGATGTAATAATGTTATTCATTTAATATTTTCACTTTTAGTTTTCTTATCTAACGCGCCTGGGGACACTCGTTACTTTGCCTTGTGAAAAGTTTTGGCGCAATAAAATTAATGGGACGCTAAGGAAAAGCGTCCCAAATTTAACATTTTTGTAGTGAAGTGATGCTAAAAATTTTCGTTAGAGGCAAGATATAATAACTTAGTCGGTAAAAATAGTCCTTCGTTTTTTTTACTTGCATCTTTTCTATTAGGAGTTGTAAATTACTTGTATCCTTGTCTTTTTATGGTAAATGTCCCCATAAAAAATGACCACTTATCCTATATAAATAATAAAAAATGAAACTCCACTCATGTGGGTCCACTTTCAACTTTTTTCCTTCTAATCAATATTTTCACTTTCTTCTCTAATATATAATATTTATCTTTTGGGTCCACTCTCGTATTTCTCTCTCTACTTTAATTCTTGTGCAACCTAAGATGGAAAGCAATAATAAAAAGAATATGGAGGAGTATGTTTTAGAGGCAAACAACGTTCAAGGATGCTAAAATGTACTTTAGAGGCAACTACAGATATACTTGTCACCAAATGTATGTTTTAGAGGCAACCAACATTTCCAGTGACCAAAAATGTATCTTTAGAGGCAACCACACACACTTGTTGCTAAACATATGTTTAGGGAACCTTATTATTGATGCTAAAAGAGACTTTTAGAGACAACTTGACTTTGTTGCCTCAAGGATTGCCTCATATGTTTTTTTGTTAGTTTGGACAGATGCTAAAATCATCCCAAATCACCTTTTTCCAACCCACAATCTCATTACATTCCATCAAATCTAATCATCAGTTTTCCAATCTATTCTTGCTAAATTCGTCTATTCCCTCTTAGTTCTATTTTCCTGCCTGTCACCAAACAATCTCCCCTCGTCTTCTCATCATCTCTTCCTACAGACGACATCGCTTGTTGTTGGCAGGATATGTTCCTCTTGAAGGGTATGATTCAATTTTGACGAAACCAGTCTTCTTTGCTATGTTCAAAAATGGGTTGCTTCTTTAGCGTTGTCATTAGATTCGAATGGTTTGAAGCTGACAAAAACCCATCCATGCGTACGCAGTGTTCAAGATCTCGCCTGAAGGTGGCTGACAAACTGTCTTGCCTGATCGAATATGACCGATGGAAGCTGATCAAGAACCATCATATGATGACAAACGGCGCTTGATTGAATATAGACAAACTTCGCCATAATTGTGAGTTATGACCCCATGACAAATTGAAATACAAACCCAATAAATTGAATGAATGCCATCATGGGGTGGCTCTAATGGGTGTGTGTCAAATGTGAATAACAACGAAACTGCCTGACATAGCAATTCAAATTATGCCCAAACCATAATTAAAGAACGCAACTCGCTTGGGTGCTGGTGGAGTTGCGTATTTGAACAAACCCATTTTCTGGTCTCGGTAATTAAAAAATCAGTGTTATTTTGCTGCATAGAGAGGTTATGTCTGATTTCTCAGTTTTGAACTGAACATTGTGTACTCGCTGATCTTTTATTGAGCAAGTTTGTGAATGTTGAATAAAACAACGACGGAGGGTGGCAGAAGGGTTGTTGTAGTGAAGGAGGGGGATGAGGTTCGGTAGCAGGAGGTAAGGTGTGACTGGAAGGGTGGTCGTGAAGGTTTAAAGATGAGTGGTTAAGCGGTGTTCGTGTAAAAACCGTTAACGGTATGATATGCTGCTATGTATATTTTGCACTAAAAAGTGGTTAGTTTATATATATAATAAAATGATGTGGGTAGTTTTTTCTAATAAAAGTCCCAAATATGGTATTTTGCAAATTTCTTATATTAAAGTATTCCCTCCAAAATTAAAAATGGCATAATTTTTTCTTAATGCTATAAAAATAAGCTTAGAAATTGTGCCTGTGAAATTCAAAATTAGACTATTTTTTCTAAATAAAAAGGTAAAAATAAAAAAGATTTATTATTCATATTTATGGATATATATATACATACTTTTATAACTTATTCTAGCTAATCTCATCACCATAGTAATTTAAATTATATACAAAAACGCAACATAATTTCCTTCGATTTATATCATTATTTTATATAGCTTGTTGATATAATTAGTAATATCTTTCAAATCCACCATATTTATGTATTTCACCCTCCGCCACGTAAAAGATTTCATCTTTGTCATCTTCTCTTCTTATCCTCTCT
>SNQN01012976.1:0-14514 GCA_008642245.1 Bassia scoparia
CTGAAAAACCCAATAATACAAGTACTAATGGAATTTTCCAAAAAAATAAACCTATGAAACAGCAAGGCCCACTATCTAACTAGTGAGCTCACTATGCAGAAAAATTGATAACTCCAATATACTTGGTAAGCCATAACAAGCTTGCCCCTTTTATAACTCTTATTGTCCATGCTCTTTTACCATCTTTCGCAGGGGAATTTTTTATTCTTTCTGCTACTTTATTTTTCTCAATCTTGTTTTGTGCTGCCTTGTCTTGTACTTGGCTACAAGGTGTGTTATTTTTCCTCCCCCCCCGATTCTTTATGTTTATTTGTTCTTCATTTTCATTATTATAATTACTCCTTTCCTAGTTCAAAATTATAATAGTAATAACAAATTTCCCATTATTACAACTGTTGCACAACTAACAAAGGCAAACACAGGAATAAGTGTAAATATCGAGAGTATATTTTGATACAAAACAGAGCTATATGAATAATCTATGTTCGTATTTGTTTAGATAAGTTGAGCCACATAACAAATATAATGCATTCAAACTTATTGTAATCAATAGCGATGGGACAATTCAGACAAGAAAGTATATTAATCTACACAAGACACTAATATAATGTCATACTAAAAAATAAATATTCACTTTGTTCATCATTTTTCTATATCTATCGAATATATTGCTTATTGACTAATGATAATGTCTTTCAAAATCAAATGTTGCTTAGCGTTGTTATAAATTTATAAAATTGATCTAATACATGTTATTAACTTCATTGATCCAGGTTAGCGCAATATTAACTTACATTAAGATGATCCTCTTAGCTAATACGATATTTTTCATCCGGATAATTACTGTTATCGTAATCATCACATAGTTTATTATAAACTATTAACTCAGCTGTTTTGCCATGACCCCGAGCGCAGCTTTGCGTTATCGTCCGACCCACATATTAAACAATGTATTAGAAAATATTAATTTGAGTTGGAGTAATAACTTAAAAGAATATATCAAGTTGCATAATAATGTTCGTATTAAAACTAAATATTGGAAAAAAGTAATACATCACCGTGGGAGGTGGATGAGTTGTGGATGGTTGTTAAAACATGATCATGAGACTATAATTATTAATTTATTTGTATAATAATTAATAAATATAGATGAGTGTGGAAACATAACCTTTTACCTTAAGTCGTCATAGGTTCAATCCTGTGTATGACAATTTTATAATCTTTAGATTGCATATATACTTGACACTACATTTACAAAAATACACGCGTGGCGAGTCTATATTGTGAAATCCTTTGTGGCGCAATCTACATTGCGCGTGACACTCCTAATATAATTTATAGATAGATAGATGATTGATTAATACAAATATACAATCTTACTTAGGCCCTGTTCGGTCACTGAAATTTGCTAAACTGTATCCATTTCTACTGAATTTACTTATTTTTATTGAACTGACTTATTTTTATTGAAGTAACTTATACTACTAACTGAACCTATCTTTTACGGACCTGAACTGATTTTACTGGACTGAACTTATTGTTATTACGAATTTACTATAATAATATTGACGAAGAACAAGGTATTTAGTTTCTCTATAGAATAATTGATCACGATACAACGTTATTTGTTTCATTAGGTCTGATTAGCGCTAATGGCGATTCGTCTGTACAAATGTTATATAGTTTCTTTAACATCTTACTTATACGAGTATACAAATTCTTCATGGTATTATGTTTGACCTAAATAGAACTATACAAATTACTAAATTTTCATTCCTAATACGATATATCAATCTGTATTACACTGATCCATTATCATCATACTCCGGATATATTCGGATTATAATTCTATTCAACTTTCGAGCATCATCCTTTCGATATATATTTGATCTCAGCTCGAATAATAAGTAAAACAATTTGAATTATTCAACGAACAATTAACATCGTATTGTCCGTACTTCACTGAAGGACATATGGCGTTGGATCAACACCAATTATCACCCGCAAAGCATTATGGTAAAATCCAAAATTGGAATTGCAACTAGAAATTCAAATCGAACAAATATTTACTGAAATTATGAAACAAACAGAACTATAACTCAACCCAAGGGTTGAAGTCGACTACTAAATTAATATTTCGAACTTCAACTAGAAAAGGGCCAAATCAATTGTGTTGTTGAAATTGTAATTTGTAACTTATTAAACCAAAACAATAAAGTTAGGGAATACAATTGAAATCACCGAACTGAAATCTGAACTTTTATATTCAACATACACTCAACTGCGAACTAAGTCCTCTCTTCTACGTTAGAGAGACGACAAATCTATTACCAATTTCAAATATTTTATCATGATATATGGGAGTATAAAAGTTAAATAATTTTCAGAGATTAGACAAATTAAACATGTTTACCAATATATTATTGTGATATAATATTTGTTTTTCCTTCAATAATACTACCGCATTTAAATAAGTTGTTTGTCCTACCCATATCTTTGGCAGTGATCCATGTGTTTAAGTGCCCCACATGACTTTAAGGTGTGGTCCATCCATACCCCCTTACAAGGTGGGCCTCTAAAGGCTAGGATTAGCAATCGTCCTTGATTGGAACAATACTCTGACAATTGAGCAGTAATCATAGATTCCAGTTTATTTTCTCCACATGAGTAAATAGATCATCACCCCAGAGCGTCCCACATTGAACAATAAACAAGTACAATCAATTAGGAACCCCTATAAAAGGAAGTTGAATTTCGGTTAAATCTAATTAAAGTACTCTAATTCTCACTCTTCAAATACAATCTAGCTTGACTTGCCTTAATCTGATTCTAGGGAATCATCTTGTTAGTTTGCTGAGTTACAGTATCGGAGGCGTTCCGAGCGTCAACCCCTCGTGAAGTCAATTTTCGAGCCTAAGACAGAGTCAAGGTCATTGTGCTAGTGACTCGCCCCGCATAAACTTGTCCTATTTTTCTTGTTACTCAGTATTTTCCTGAGTAGGGAATAATGTAAAAATGCGATGATCTTTATAATCAAAAATTCTACTAAATAATAATAATTATCTCTAATTATATAAGCGAAGGGGGCAATGGTCTCCCCCCCTTGGCCAACTGACGTAAACACCCTAATGATATATAAAAGACTTAATTGATCCTAAGTAAAAAAATATAAATATCTCTTTATTTTATTTCACTTCTCCTACTCAAGCCAAATAAAAAAGATATATTGACTATTTTTTCCATGAATAAAACAAAGAATTTAATTAATATAGTGTAAAAAAATTCAAATAATACCATTTAATCACATTGACTAATCTATTCCATGGAATCAAAATAAACAGTCGCAACATTATTTGGAAAAAAAATCTCACAGTAATTAGTATTTGAAAAAATATCAAATATAATACATTATAATAGACTAAGATTCACTGAATCAGTTAATCATTGCAATTATTGTGAAACTCATATTAATATATTTTATAATTAATTATGTACTGTATATACTATTCTGTATGTAAGTGAATTATACATTTAATCTCCTTGTCGAGAGCATTCAATCAAAGAAAACACTACATCGAAGTTAGAAAAGCAGAAGTAACTCACCTCCATTTTATAATTTGAAATTGTTACTCAATTACAAGATATGATTTTTCTACATTCTAACATTGTTAATTTTAAAACTGACGACTTTACACATTCACTCTTATATAATCTTAATATAAACATTTAACATTACCGCAACGCATGCGTGTCCTTATATGCTACGTAATAAATAATAAAAGCCTATACAATAATCACTTGATATGATTATCTTGGACAACATAAAAATTGCATAAAAAAAATCTTACAACACATTGTCCTTCTTAATAAAGGACAAAATATCTAGGTAATAACGGTGATCAGCGTTAATAGAGGAGATGTATGAACAACCACAATTTAGGAAGAAAGAGAGTCAGAAGCTGATCTCGAACACAGCTAAAAAGTAACATATACATACTGTTATCCTATTTTTTAGTTGCCTAAATTGACATTTTTACTATTTTCATGACAGTAATTGACCAAATTTATGTACTTTACACTAATGAAATATAATCAAATGTGGAATTTCGTTAGATTCGTCTCGTTAAATAATTTATAATATCTAATTTTTTATAATTTTCATTAATCTGATTATATATAATTAACGGTCAAATTGTTATTTCGGCAAGGTTTGTGAATGTGGGGCATTTTAAAAAATGAGGACAGTATAAAGACTTGAACCTTGTGGTTATTAATTTAAGAAAGTTGTTTAATAATATGTTGAAAAATTCCATCACATAACTATTTTATAAAGAATCTAATATAACATATACTAAAGCAATCCCACCCCTTCATATTTTCTCTCCAAAATCCCTCCCACCCACGTTAATAATTATATTATTTTTACTTATTATTATTTATATTATTGCATAAAAATTATAAGAAAATATTTAATAAACTTGACTAAAACTTTAAACATTTATTGATATATACATATTATCTATTTATATCACAAATAAAAAAATATGATGAAATAATCACATTAAAAAAAAATTGTTTATTCATAGTTCGTCATTTATTTAAAACGAGCATTTGCTCGGTTATCTAGTTAGTACATATATAAGACCAAATTTTGTAATTCTATTCAATAATCTGATACATTTAATCATAAAGTTCATTTTACTCTAACTCTTTCGAGTATACCTAAACATTTTAAGAAAAGGGAAAACATTAGACAATAATTATTTTAAATATGGATTAGGTTTAAAATTGATGAGGTTAGTTGTATTTTGTAGGGGCATCATTATATGTCTTCCCTTCCCTTGCAATAATAGTTACTATATTTTTGCACGCGATGCATGCGTGGCCAACAATAAATATTTATAGTTTTCGTATGTTTTTTCTTATATCAAAATTCAACGGTTTTTAAGTTGTTCGTCATCGTTAGTTAAAATATGAAGTATGTTAAATAAAAAATATAATATTATAAGGAAAAAATTGTACTTAAAACAATATAGATTGACGAATAATAATGTGAGACATATACTCAGTGCACAAATTTAATAGTATAACTGGTTGTAAGTATAACACTACACAAAATTTTCCATGTTGGTCTCCACCATTATCTATCAAGCAATATCATCAATTAGTGTAACTTTAATATGAAAAATCTAAGTTTTACGTTTTCTTTCTCAATTTGTGTCAATCTTATCAAATTATTTTGTCTTTTGAATTCTTTTTATTAGTGTAACTTAGACTATGCAATGTTTCACTTTACAATATTATGTTAAGGAAAAGAAATAACTTTAAACATTACTAATTAGTTTCAATTGAAATTCAAAAGTAATCATTGCATTTTAGACTTGTTCAATTTAGGCAATTGAAAATGAAAAATAAAAAGAATGATAAGATTTTTTAAATAATGTAAATTAATAATCAAGGATATGTAGTCATTTCATTGGGGATGCATTTAGGGTATGGTGGACAATTGGTAGTGGACACCATCTTCCTCCCCTTCACTTTAATAATGATAGAATTAATGACACGAAAGTAATTTTAAAAAGTTACTCGTAATCATCTTTGATTAAAAAGATCCCAAAAGATATGATAAGTCATAAATTTGGATCCTTTATTATTTTTCGGTGTTAAATTATCAAATGTTGTATTAATAAATCATGGTACTCATTGTTCAAAACTTCATTATTACTTGAATCATTTCTCACTTAGCAATTAACATCTTTTTCTATTCCATTTTCTTTTCCATTATTTGCTTTCTCTCTATTATTGTCTTCTCATGAAAACTTGTGTCTACTCCTTTCGTTATATAGATCAGTTGATGTTCAAAGTCTTTAAACCTTATCTACAGTAGATACTTTTCCCTTTTTAATTAATTAGATTAGATTTATTTGCTTCTGCAATCCTTACCTGCCAACAAACCCAAAAAGTTTCTTCAATTTTTTGATGTCCTAATTTATTTATTCAYCTATTTTCTTCTACATCTTGATCATATTTAATGGACATTAATATTCACAAACCCAAAACGTTTCTTCAATATTTCTGCTAATTTATTCCCCAATCCTATTTTCTTCTACATCTTAATCATATTTAATGGACATTAATATTCTAGATATTGTGGGGACTATAATTWCCACTAATAATTTTTCTCTTTCGCCTTACAATTGCCATTAGATATAATGCCAAATATGTAATTGATCGGAAAAACGATCAGAATTTGCAATTAGGCTGATTGGATTTTTTATAAGATAAATTATACCTTACCACCAAACATTTTCATTTTTTTTCTCATAATGCCACCTTAGTGTTTATTTTTTACAAATTACCACCAAGAAGGTTTGTTTTTCTCACATTTTGCCACCAATAATCACTTTTCCGTGATATTTGAAGATATTTGGTGGTAAGATAAAAAAATAAACATTTTTATGAGAAAAAATGAATATATCTGGCGATAAGATGTATTTTTTCCTTTTTTTATCAGATGGCATGGCATAACCTTAACTAATACTTTTAAGCCGGATTTCGGGTGGAGATTAAGTGAGATTGTGATTCGTTAGGATAATAGGGAAAGTATGTGATGATCATAATAATATTTAAGTAGGTGGTGTGGCGGGAATGATTTGTTTGTGAACTTGCGTGAACAAGCTAAGAATGAGGACATATAAGGATAACATATTAATTAACAATGACGCGAGATCCATGGGATAGAAAATGATCGATAGGATAGAAAATGCACACAATATTAGTTTTACCCCACCCCATTGACATCCATGATTACACGAATGTAGGGAGGAAGRTTTGAACTTGTGATTGTAGGAAAAGGTATTGTAAATTCATATTAGGAAGACGAATTTTAGAGGACGAAGAGAATTCGCACCGTGGTATAAACCACTGTCTTAGAAGAACATGCTCGATTATGGCAATCGTTAAGTGACGCTCCGTCCAAGATTAAATGACTCTTAATTCGTGCACTTGAAAATAAAGTTGGAACTGTAATATTGCTCAAATAAAAAAAGGATGTTTGAGAGATTGATTGTGTGTTTGAAACTGATGACAAACATGCAATATATAGAGGAGGAAAACTGAAAGAGAGTGTAACGATTGTGGCATTATAAGGCGAGAATCAAGGAGCCTGAATGAATACGATTAAAAAAATGAAGCAGAAGAATATGAATCATCATAGTGTAACCGTCCAAACTTAAGGATTCAGAACTAGGGCTGTTAACGAGCCGAGCCGAGACGAGCCTGAGGCTCTGCTCGAGCTCGTGAGCTGGGCTCGAGGCTCGGCTCGAGCTCGAAGCTCGTCGAGCTCAAATTTTGAGTCGGTAGCTCGTTAGCCGAATGGGAACTCGACTCGAGGCTCGGCTCGAAGCAGGGCTCGAATCATTTAAAGCTGCGGTTAAGGGCTCGATAAAAGCCTGGTAAACTTGTTTACTAATTTAATGACTCTAACTTCTAAATCTTTAATTTTCAAGTTTCAACTTACAATTTCCAACAAACTATTTACAAATCCAAGTAAATATCAACATAAAGCCAAATTTCATACTCTCTGCAATATTTCATGACACACTACAAAGTCTAAAACAATTAAACTAAAAAATAACACACAAGTATCTTGTTTATGGGCTTGAATGGGCTTTAGTTAATGTGAACCTTTTTTTGAAAAAAAATAATTTTAATACAATTAAAGTGTGAAATATAAAATGATTATTTTATAATAAATAATTATTCGAGCCGGCTCGCAGCTTTCGAGCGAGCCTAGCAAAGCTCGTGTATCGGCTCGTTATTCACGAGCGACCCATCGAGTCGAGCTTTGACCGAGCCGAGCTTGAGCGCTCGCGAGCAGGCTCAGCTTCAACAACCTATTCGAACCAAAATACACCACACCAACTCGCACGTGTCCGTATACGAGCTCGAGCCGGGTCGAACGACGGCGGCAATATTCAGATCAGATCAGATCAATAAGAAATACTAAATAAAAAACAACTACAAAAGTTCAGTTCAGATAGATCAAAAATCAGTTTAGTTAGAAAATTCAGACGAGTGAACATACCCTAGTCTCAAATAATGAGTCTCATCTCCTTATTAACAACATACTCAAGGACACAGAGGTGTCAGTATGCTTCAGGTGACTTCCAGTTGGCTGAGAATTACTCCGTATGTGAGGATGAATGGTGAGCTTTGAGCATGATTAGAGACAAGCTTGAGAAAAAGAAGAAGAGGCAGAAAAGAGGGAGATATGAAAAGAAGATAAGAAGTATTTATATAAGTGTGGAAGTGGAGGGAATTATATTTCAAATTTGCACTTAAGAGCATTAATGGAAAAAACATAGAAGTTACAGTTTAATTAGACATTAGTTTAATGGTATGAGTGGATTAAAAAAAGAGTAATGTTACCATGGACTTGACAAAAAACTTGGGTTACAAATGAAATTCTCCAAATAAAGTGCTCTAAACTAAATCAAAATTAATATTTAAATTGTAATAATTTTAAATAAGGTTTAATTTTATTTTGAAATAATAAATAATTATTAATTATATTATTAATCTATATATAATAGAAAGTTTGTATATGTGAGGGATCATTCTGAATGGAGGCTCATGTTAATTCTTTTTTTTTTTACTTTTTTAAAATAAAAAACTACTTAACACACACAAAAAAGTACACAAATCTATTAATCACTTTATATTATTTTAAAATAACTGATTAACTTATACAAAAAGTAATTAACTAACCACAAAAAGGAAAAACCCCTACTATTTAGGACTTAATTATTTTAAGATCAATTTAATTAAAATCTAATTTAATGATTATGCTACTACAAAAAAGTAGATTTTACTATTCACAAGTATATAATTTTGATCTATTACTTAAAATAACAAATATAGTATATTCACTTAAAAACAACATACAATAACCTAGCATTAACAACGAATACTAAAGGATTTTGTACTCTATCACCTTTTGTTTGTCATTTTCTAAACTCTCCTTTGTTTTTTATATTTTCAAACTCCCACCTTTTGTATACCCGAAACTTCTAATACTCACACCGCCACTAACTCCGTTACTTATGGTTAAGTAGGTTCGTTCATATGTGTAATTTTCCTATTATTTCTTCTTTACTCTTTCTCCACTCATTAACCAGTGACTTCCTTCACTAAACTTCAATTCATTCGTCATTTTCCGTACTGTAACCCTTCCTCACATCATAAATCACTCCTATAAATAATGAAAAACTATTATTAACACCTTAATTAGCCCAAACTGATAAATAATAATGAGGAGGTAATGATAATGATTACTGTAAACAAGATAAAAGGCAGCAAAAATGGATTAGAAATCATAGAATGAACAACGAAGCTTCAATTGTCGATCTCAGAGATTCCAAAAGGTTCATGTAGTCATTGTTTGCTACACTTATTCTTTGAAAGTAAGAAATCCACATTCTACAGTAATATAGTTTGAATCTATTCTCATCTTTTCGCCATGACATTGATATTGCTATTAGTAGCACACAAATTCGAGCGTTAAACATGATCTCCGAGTCTCAAATTCAACCTTTATTTGAATCAAATTAGCAATTAAGTGAAATATTAAAGAAATATTGAAATAGAATGAACTAAATAGGTTCATGATAGAGATTTATCAAATTGGGGGTTTTGTTTGGATTTTTAAAGAGAAATTGAAGAGAAGAAGAAGATGCAAAAATGGTGATTAGAGTGACAGGTGTGCTGAGTGATGGAGAGGGAGAGCTAAAGCAATTAAATCGAAATGACCAAAAAGCCTCACACTTAAAGATTTGGTAACGAATGGTTAATGGTGAGTTCAGAAGTTGGTAAAAAAAGGTGTGATTTAAAAAAAGATGGAGTTTTAGAAAAGTGACAAACAAAGGTGAAGGATAAAACACTATTCAATAAAAGACAAGAAAACAATAGTACAAATAAATTATTTTGTGGTAATTTTTATAATCAACCGGTGCATTGGCACCGACACATTCTAGTATATAAAGTTTTACTCAAAAACATATTTATTAACATTCATGAAATCACCAACAACAAAACATATTCTTTAATTGTTTAATAAAGCTAACAAATAAAAGCCAAAAGATGAAGCAAATGAGTCATTTGCCAAAAATGGACCTTAGGTTTGTTCTTATAACATTATTAGTCTGAATCATGAGTTATGCCCCCGTGTTAACAATATGATGTTCAAGTAATGTAGGAGTATAATTTCTTACTCACGCGAAAAATGCAAAATAATTAAAAAAGAAAAAAATTCTACAAAATATCCTTCAAAAATTGGGTTTTTCAAAGTACACCCCCGCTTAAAATTTAGTCCATAATAAATCCCGAAAATCAAGTTTTATTCCATGAAGTAACCTCCATGGTTAACTTTAACCAAACCATATGGTTAAATTAATAAATAAAGGCAGCACCACTCCTCCAAACCACCAGACCACTGCCCATTCACCATGACTTCAAACCCTCCCCCCACTCGCCACCACCACCAGACCAACACGAACAACCTTTGACACACCCCCAACCGTTGCTGCCTAGACCCAACAAACTGCCATCAACCTCACCCAAACCCACCAATGCACCCAGAATTCGAAACCACCAACCCTTGCCTCCCACCTTTAACCCTTCAAACTAACAATTCGAAACCACCTCCCAATTCTAAAATTGATTTCGAAAATTGATATCTTCCACAACAATTTAAAGCAATTCGAAAGGGGTGGGGGGATTGAATATCGATTATGGTTGAAGGGAGTGGGGGATCGAAAATCAATTTGGGGTTCGAAGGGGATAAGGGTGGGGTGGTTCACGTGGGTGGTGGTTTTGCGTGGGTGATTGGGTAGCTAGGTTTGACAAGGGTGGCTAGGTGACAAGGGTGGCCGTGTGGCAATGGTGAGGGTGGCGAGGGGTGTCGTTGTGGTGGGAGTGTGTGAACAGCGAAGGGGGTTGGGGTTGGGTCTAGTACGCTGGTTACGGTGGTGGCTGGATTGGGTATGGTGATTCTTTTTTTGTCACTTTTTTGCTTTTTTTATTAATTTAATTATATAGTTTGGTTAAAGTTAACCATGGAGGTTATTTCATGGAATAAAACTTGAACYTTGGGATTTATTATGGATCAAATTTTAAGTGGGGGTAGACTTTGAAAAAGTAGATTTTTGAGGGGTATTTTATAGAATTTTCCATTAAAAAGTGTAAAGTTTTAGAGAAAAAAAAGTATAAGTTCATTGTGTACACATGTGATTTTAGATTCAATCTTACTACGTTTATAAAATTGATTCACTATTGTTGTACTTCCTCCGATTTGTAATATTTTGTGCATTAACTATTTGGAGAAAAAAATTAGGAATAATATATTATAATTTGAGTGAGGTAAAAAAGTAGGAGAGTATGTAAAAGGGTAGAAAGTTTGGATAAGTAGGGTAAGTAAGGGAAGATGTGGTTAAAAAATAGGAGAGAGAATGTCTCTACACTAGTAGAAAAATAAACAAAAGCTGCGCCGTAAATGCTGCGGTTATGTAAAAACCACAGCTTTTAAGTGTTAAAAGCTGCTGTTATTTAAATCGTTCAAATGAGAAAATTTCACAGAACATTAAAAATCGGAGGGAGTATATGTTCTATAAAATTCATTATGATAATATTGTATTTTGTAGTCATAGTAATAGTATTATGATATAATAAAATATACGTCTTTATGTCAAAATTAAATTTTGCTTAAAATAATTAGATTTTGTTTAATGTGTAAATTATTTTGATTGATATTGCAATTATATATATATATATATCGTCGAGAATTTAATAAAATGTTTTTTCTTAGCTATTTATAGATGTTGAGTCCCTTAGGTTTTGATTGATGACAAACCAATACAGGGAATAGGACACTTAATTGTGAAAATAGCTGGTTTGGGAACCAGCTGATACAGGATACGTGTTTTCCCAGACAAGTTAATACTTATTGTGTATATGTTGAAACTAACTTGTCTTACTACACAGAACAGCTGAATAAACACAAAGTTCAGATATTGGTGCAGATCCAGTAGGAATTGTTTTCTTGACTGTTATACTGAAAAACAGTCATATACCTTTTATTGCATCTTAACCATGTTACATGTGCAGTAATTAGGTTGATTCCAAGACTTGAAGTGTGAAGTCTTTCGAAGTCATTCGAAGAAAGAGGTTGTGCTCATAATTGAAGTATTCAAAGGAAGATTCAAGGTCTTGAAGATTACATGAAGAATAGAAGAAATACATCTCAAATGTTTAATCTAGGAAATTCATGTAATATGCTTTGTAGTATGACTTATATGNACACATTCTAGTATATAAAGTTTTACTCAAAAACATATTTATTAACATTCATGAAATCACCAACAACAAAACATATTCTTTAATTGTTTAATAAAGCTAACAAATAAAAGCCAAAAGATGAAGCAAATGAGTCATTTGCCAAAAATGGACCTTAGGTTTGTTCTTATAACATTACTAGTCTGAATCACGAGTTATGGCCCCGTGTTAACAATACGATGTTCAAGTAATGTAGGAGTATAATTTCTTACTCACGCGAAAAATGCAAAATAATTAAAAAAGAAAAAAATTCTACAAAATACCCCTCAAAAATCGGGTTTTCCAAAGTACACCCCCGCTTAAAATTTAGTCCATAATAAATCCCCAAAATCAAGTTTTATTCCATGAATTAACCTTCATGGTTAACTTCAACCAAACCATATGGTTAAATTAATAAATAAAGGCAGCACCACTCCTCCAAACCACCARACCACTGCCCATTCACCACGACTTCAAACCCTCCCCCCACTCGCCACCACCACTAGACCAACACGAACAACCTTCGACACACCCCCAACCGTTGCTTCCTAGACCCAACAAACTGCCACCAGCCTCACCCAAACCCACCAATGCACCTAGAATTCGAAACCACCAACACTTGCCTCCCACCTTTAACCCTTCAAACTAACAATTCGAAACCACCTCCCAATTCTAAAATTGATTTCAAAAATTGACATCTTCCACAACAATTAAAAGCAATTCGAAAGGGGTGGGGGATTGAATATCGATTATGTTCAAAGGGAGTGGGGGATCGAAAATCAATTYGGTGTTCGAAGGGGATAGGGGTGGGGTGGTTCACGTGGGTGGTGGTTTTGCGTGGGTGATTGGGTAGCTAGGTTTGACAAGGGTGGCTAGGTGACAAGGGTGGCTATGTGGCAATGGTGAGGGTGGCGAGGGGTGTCGTTGTGGTGGGAGTGTGCGAACAACGAAGGGGGGTGGGGTTGGGTCTAGTACGGTGGTTACGGTACGGTGGTGGCTGGATTGGGTATGGTGGTTCTTCGTGGTTCTTTTTTTGTCACTTTTTTGCTTTTTTTTTTATTAATTTAATTATATAGTTTGGTTAAAGTCAACCATGAAGGTTACTTCATGGAATAAAACTTGAACTTTGGGATTTATTATGGATCAAATTTTAAGTGGGGGTATACTTTGAAAAAGTAGATTTTTGAGGGGTATTTTGTAGAATTTTTCATTAAAAAGTGTAAAGTTTTAGAGAAAAAAGTATAAGTTCATTGTGTACACATGTGCTTTTAGATTCAATCTTACTACGTTTATAAAATTGATTCACTATTGTTGTACTCCCTCCGATTTGTAATGTTTTGTGCATTAACTATTTGGAGAAAAAAAATTAGGAATAATGTATTATAATTTGAGTGAGGTAAAAAAGTAGGAGAGTATGTAAAAGGGTAGAAAGTTTGAAGAAGTAGGGTAAGTAAGGGAAGATGTGGTTAAAAGATAGGAGAGAGAATGTCTCTACACTAGTAGAAAAATAAACAAAAGCTGTGCCGTAAATGCTGCGGTTATGTAAAAACCACAGCTTTTGAGTGTTAAAAGCTGTTGTTATTTAAATCGTCCAAATGAGAAAATTTCACAGAACATTAAAAATCGGAGGGAGCATATGTTCTATAAAATTCATTATGATAATATTGTATTTTGTAGTCATAGTAATAGTATTATGATATAATAAAATATACGTCGTTATGTCAAAAATAAATTTTGCTTAAAATAATTAGATTTTGTTTAATGTGTAAATTATTTTGATTGATATTCCAATTTTATAAATAATTATATATATATATCTTCTAGAATTTAATAAAATGTTTTTTCTTAGCTATTTATAGATGTTGAGTCCCTTAGGTTTTGAGTGATGACAAACCAATACAGGGAATAGGACACTTAATTGTGAAAATAGCTGGTTTGGGAACCAGCTGATACAGGATACGTGTTTTTCCAGACAAGTTAATACTTATTGTGTATAAGTTGAAACTAACTTGTCTTACTATAAGGAACAACTGAATAAACACAAAGTTCAGATATTGGTGCAGAACAATTAGGAGTTGTTTCCTTGACTGTTATACTGAAAAACAGTCATATACCTTTTATTGCATCTTAACCATGTTACATGTG
>SNQN01012977.1:0-14511 GCA_008642245.1 Bassia scoparia
TGGAGAGCTGAGAAAGATCGCATTTACTTAAGTTGCGCGACTGGCTTTGGTGGTTTTCGTGGGGGTTGGTGGCTGTGTAAGGGGTGGTTTAGAGATTGTGGTGGATCGTGGGCTGATTCCTGTGCGCGCGACCGTGGTGCTGGTGGGGTGCTACTGGCCTGCAGGACGTCGTTGCGCTGTAGGTGGCAGTGGGAGTCGGAGAGAGGGCCATGGTCTCGGAACTCAACAGGCGCAACGTGGTTCAGAGCAACAGGGAGAGAGTTAGTTTAGTTCCTGACAAATTCGTTAAGACTGGATCGTGCAGTTCAAAAACATTGATAAAAAGTGTAGTTGTTTAAAAAAAAAATTGGTAATTGTTTTCAAAGTCTGAAAAAGTGTACGCGTAAGTTGTTGACACAATCTTCGCTTAACGACTTTTAAAAAACTACTACTATTTCGATAGGTGCACGAGTACTGCGTTGCTTAAGCCAAGACTTAATCACAAGTCGAAATTAGGGATATTAGAATAATATGGAAATTGGGGATTTCTCATTTCTCGAAATTTTGGCGATCTTACTATAATATTTCTAGTACGCGAACCATAGTGCATGTTATGGGGTTTAATATCAAAAATATGGAGTGTCTGATAGCTAATTAGCAATCATGATGATATACTCCTCAGCCTTACCGACATCCGGTGCACGCCAGCACTGCATCTTCTTCTTGATTTAAATGATCGTGAAAAGATTACACAAAATTAGTAACCATTGTAATTGTCGCTTCAATACTTTTATTTAAATACTCTTTCCATTGTCGATTGTTATTGAATTGGGAATGCCACTGGAACGAACTCAAAGATCACAGATGGTTGTGATGGTGGTTCGCGTATGTTTTGGATTAGAGGAAGTGAGGCAACTTTAGCGAGAGGGATAGGACAAGAGAGGGGAGGATGGCGTGTAAGTGCGGGAGTTTTGAAGAAGGAGAGACAACTCTACACTTCTGTTCTATCTCATTTGAGGCATATTATCTTAATCAATCACTTCAAATTTACTGATGCACAAATTTCTGTTTACTTTTATTTTTGAAAGTTTTTTAATAAGGGTTATAAATAACAACGCCTATCGCATAAAACTTCACTAGTTACTTTTTTACATAGGAGAATAGGAGTAATTGGGTTATGCGAATTTTACTTAACCCTCCTCATCTTCCCTTCCCACTTCATCTCGAATTCCACCAGTAAATCAATAAAGATTGAGTAGTACAAAGATCAAGTTATTTAAAAATAATAGGTATTTGGAAACTATTTTGAATATTGCTTTTCTTATAAATGTAATACAAATTCAGACAGATTTTGAAACTGAAGCCTTAGAATAGACTGCCTACAATACAAACAGAAAAAACCATTAATTAAAAGAAGAATACACAGAAATTTCACGCTCACATTAGTCAACAGCATTGAAATACAAAATTCTTATCTTTGAGGCATCAATCAATGTACTATAGTTGTAAAATTTTACCATTTTCACATATTGTATTCATTTAAAAAAAATAACTAAAAGATAATACTGATCTTGACATACACAAAGTCATTCATGTTACTTTATGTCTTTCTTACTATTTATTAGGCTGCGTCTAATCTAGCATTTATTAGTTGATTCAACACATCAAACTCTTTAAAACTGTTTCAAATTGATCTACTTCCCACTAAAGCAACGTTTCTTGCTGCAGATCAATGGCTTGCTTAGAGGTTCCTTGCTCACTAAACATTCGCCCAACATACTCCTTTCTGCCTTTCAGTGAGCAATAGGATTAGTGTCTCTTGCAATACAGATTCAGGTTTATAGGCAATAACTAATATTTTTTACGTTTCTTTATAGTGGTGCGTTAGATTCATACTTGCAGGTCACTTATTAGTTCATCTTTACCATTTGGAGGGCGTGTTTTATTTTATAATCTGGGGTTCAGAACTGGATCACCAACAAGTCACAACTTCGAGGTTTTCGTTAACTTTAATGATTAACTTTATTACACAGTGAACTAACTTTATAAGTAACTACACAAAAAATATTAAGTTCTACTCATATCTGCGTCAGCAGATTAATAAACTGAAACACAGAAGTTTGGCCATTTGTTTTTAAACTTTGATGAAATCCGTTCTTATTTTTTGTCAAGAAAACATGGCTCTTCTAGAACTCAAAACATATAATTATTTCACACTAGTCTACTTCTGAATAGAGACTGTAAATCTAGTAATATATGCATAATGCTTGTAAACTAGGTTTTGTCATATAGGAATTGTCAATTCAACTACCCAAGAAAGCATCACAGGCATATACAACGAATCGTTTATCAAAAAAGGAAAATCTAAAACATATTTGCCCGTATCTAAGAGAAAATTTTAAAACAAGAACGCAACAGACGTACTCAGGCAAATTTCAAATTTGCACAAGTGACAAATACTATCCATCTGAATTTATGACCACTTAGCTCTGTAATCCTTCTAGCTGTATTACTCTGTCAAGTTAAACTCTCTGAAGGAAAAGAGACATCGATATTAAGTAGGGTTTCTTTGAATAATTCAATGGGTATAGATGTTAATTCGTCGATGATATCTATATTTCTTATTAAGAGAAAACATATCTATAAAGTAATTATTAGGTTTCTAACCATATTGATTATTCTGGAGCGTCTGGACATTTTGACTGACCATCCAGATCCTGATCTCTTTTAAAATTGATGCTAAAAACATAAACAAGCAAAAGGGAATTATTAAGTTTCAGATGTGGAAGTCGTGTTTGCAGCAAATCATGACAGGCAAGCACAAGAATCGGTCAATTATAAAAGAGTTGAGATTATGGTTATGTGGACATTAATGTATTTAGTGCTGAAGTCATATAAGATGTATTGTTGAGTCAACAATCAAAGATTAGAGTAAGTAGATAAAGTTAGATAATGGCTCGAGGTTTAGATGAGAAATTATTTATGGGTTGAAAGAGCGGATATTAGTAACTGATTTGTGGGTATTTGTGAAAAAGTATTGGGTTAAAGATTATAATAAGAATGTGAATGAAGTTAGTATAAGGAATATATTATTTAATTGTTAGTTTATTACGTAAAGGTTATAGTAGCAAACGAAGAACGAGAATTATTAATTAATGTAGTATGATAATTATAGAATAAACATTAATGTGATTCTCATAGTAACGTCTGTTCCTAAAATGAAGTTGGGAATTCATAACTAAAAAAATCGTGAGGAGGTAATTATTATCTAACTAGATGAACTGATTATCTCCGAGATCTTCAGTTGTTTGTCTAGTGAATGTTTCTTTCAGTGAGCAGCAATAGGTGATGTCAAAAAATGTTCGTCACTATGATTACAGGTGTAGGAAATTGTCCAAAAACTTGAGGGATGCAACTCTAACAAATGGAGAGGTATTTATTTTTGACTATTTTTTAGTCTTCATTATTGTATCACGTCGATTTTCACGCAATCATTATTCTCTACGACCACAACAGTAGCTAGTGGGGTTTATTAATCATAAAGACCTAAATCAGTTTCAAATGTCATTATTGCCTTCTCTGCAGCAAGAATTTCACATTTTACATTTCAACAACTAAAAGTAGAATAATACCCAAGGGCAATCCCAATCAAAAGTAAAACCAAGCTATTTTATCTCCAAAATATTCTATTCCCAATTGGCAAGTGTAATTTTACAAACGCAAACATATAATTGCATTAACGTGGAGTAGATCCCTTAAAAAGTAAACATACAGTGGTGGAAAACAGAAAGGATCCAAAAAAAAAAGAAAAAATAAAAAATAAGATTAAGAGGCGAAACGCAAACCAAAATCGACTCCACCAAACAAAGCTTCTACGTATTTCAACAACAATCTACATTAAATAACACAAAAAAACCACCAGAAGTCATAAGTCGGATGATGAACTTATCACAGAAATTAGGACTCCAGGACGAAGGTGATCTTTCCTGCAATTTTACCAAAAGCTTGGGAGTAGCTATGGGCTAAGTATATCTCATTTACTATTACTTTATAAGTTTTAAACTTTTCATCAAGGATATCTACTTGAAGAAAATTCACGAGAACTGGCAAATCTCATATTATTCAAGATCCCTCTACAACAGATAGGACCCAAAATCAACGCTGGACTCATCAATAGGAATCAAGAATCACTACCGTAATAGCGAAACTTAAGTAATTGATACTTTATAGGATGCGAAGCATAAGCAGTAGAGGTCGAGATCATTGACTGATGTTGGAGCTGAAGGAACCTTAATTTAATAGCCAATAAGGCATAAAGCGGCGGACTAAGTTGAGAGGTAGTGAGTGATTTGAATGGTGTATCTTTCTTTTCTCAGAGGGCGGCGCGGCGCGGTGGCGATTCCGGTCATTGTGGATAGTAGAGCAGAAGTAGATGATGCGCGTCTCAATCAATTGAACGTGAGGAGCATTCCACTTAAGAGTCAACGGGAAAACTAGGGTAAAAAGCAAATGGTGCGCTCATGGCTACTTTTAGGTTGCACTTGTGCACCTCATCCTGCGCCTAGCTCACAGCGTTTTAGGCCATACTCCAAATATTAGCATGGACTGTAAGTTTCAACCCGCTTCTAAATTCTTGACGCATTGATTGAAGTGCCTTCTCCGAATGCAAGTACTACCGATGGATATTGAAGTCGCTTTTTTGTGCCAGCACGTGTAGCTGGTTTTCTATAATTTCACCTTTCACTTTAATGCAATTGCCTTCCTTCTCTTTTTAAATCGTGTCGTGTCGGCTAATGTGTTATAAATTCACACCTCCGGAAGGTGTGTTGGAGGTTGATTTGAGCATGGGTAGGTTCTAATGGAGATCGAGAATGAGGGAGTGAATTGTGTGGAACTTTTGTGAGTATTTTTTTTTTTTTTTTTTTTTAGACAGGGTTGGTCTGTTTGGGGGATTTGATTAATGGGGAATATCTGAAGAAACGACGGGGTTTGGGTTTTTTAATTGAGCTGATGAAGTGAAGTGTTGTGGGTGCTGTTGGGTTGGTGTATCTTCCAAGGATGATGTGAGATGAGAAAGAAACATAACAAAGCACTCATTCATGACTAAAAATCATTCAAGTCCCCCTCTTTAACTTCTTTCGCATCTATATTTCTTTTTTCATTTTATTCAAAATGTTTAATCACTTTCTTCAATCATTTACATACTCTAATGATTTCAAAAAAAACTATCATCTCGTCTCTCCTACTTTTAACTTTACCCCAATCTTCCTGTCACTCAGACACTTAGCGTACGCAACACGATTCTTTTTTGTTTAATCTAACTAGCTGCAATCATATGTTGTGTATAATTTCACAAGTTTATTGAAAATCCTCATCTCGGCACGTACTTTATTTTGATATTAGTGTTTTTACTAGACATGGAAATAGCCACATATCTGTATATAATTACTGAGATATTATCTCTGCGTTCCTTATTTGTTTAAATCGGATATATAAATCTAATTAATTGTTTCCTTAAATTTACTATTTATTGCTCGAGATATAATTTCTAATTATTTTTGTAATAAACAGATTTAATAAACATGTGCGTTTTTATTTTTATTCGAGTCTAAATAATTTACATATTTTCGGAATACATATGGAATGTATATTAACTTTCATTTTTAAGGTATACAACCATTATTAATTCTATATTTTTTGATCATTGATTAACTATGCTTAATTTTTGACATTCAATAGTTAATAGGGTCAAACACTTCTATAAAGGTAAACTATGGGCCAAATCTATATTAAAGACTAATTTGGACATCAACATGGTTAGACTCATTATTGTGATTAGCACTCCTTCTGTTGATTCTCTCAAGTATTGTGTTCAACATATCATCCTTTCTCAATTCGTCAATTTTCGAGTTTGTCCTATCTACTCTGCACTTCTTTCATTTTCTTGTGTGGCTTTTTCTGAGCTATTGGATTTGTTCATGGCTTTTTCCTCTTTTTGTTTGAATTCCGGCTACGGTCTTTCCAGCTTGATTGAAGTAAAATATATTCATTCATCTTCTCATCCTCACTGTCTCGTTATCTTGGACTCCGTTGTTTGCCCTCCTTTGCCTTGGACGTAGTTGAGGTTGGTTTTCGCTACAAACCAGTCTGTGGATCTTCGGTTGAACTTCTGATCGATTCGTGTTGTTTCTTTCTTCGTCCTCCTCCGGCGTCCGGTGATCAAAATGCATTTTTTTATTTTTGCATTGATGATTCATCTTTTAGCCTTATGTCATTTACAGTTTTATTTGTTGTATGTCCATTGTTCCTTCTTATGTCTTTCTTCTTACTGGCGTTCTTGTTTTTTCTCGGTTCTTTGGCCTGAGATGGGTCTGATGTATTGTCGTTTCCCGTTAGATTTTGAGCTGTGGAGACTTTCCAGGGTTTAAGCACGGATCATCGTCCTGTACTGCGCCCTGAAGTTCGGCGAAACATCGATGCTCCCTTTTTGTGGATGCTTGATCCTTGTATAAGAGCCCAATCTTGGATAGATCCCGTTCGGTTAGGTAAGCAATTGTACTAGTGTCCGTTGACGGAAATGGTAGCAGGCGGTGCTGGCCGTTCACGTGTCAAATAACAGGCTCGATATAGGAAGTTAAATCATTTCTGAGAAGCCAGTAATCCAAGAAACGATGTGCAACCCAGATTGAGAGGTTAAATCGGCCTTCAAGCGTAGCGCTGGGTTACGATGTACGCAGGGTATTGCATCGTTGGTGCAGTGGTGGAGGTAGTAGAGTTTACAAATGTATTTGAATTAAACAACGTGGGGTTCAGGGATGATTGTAGCATCAGACTGGTCATGCTTGGGTAATGGAAATGGCCTGGTGAAATGGAAAGCGCAATAAAGGGCGAAGGGACCGCAAGCTTATCCTTGAAGCGGTTTGGGCTCTCAAGATTTTGGATATGGAATGCGTTTTGTGGTATCTTGGTCTGTGCATGGATTTGAACGTTCTATATGAAGCCTGGTATTGACGACGTCAACTGTCGCTCTTGGTTATTGCAAGCTTTCCAACTGCGAGCTGCTACTCTTCATCCAATGGCCAGCATGCATAGACTGCGTAACCCACTTACGTTACACCTGAGAACCGAACTGTGTGTTGTATCTAGGTAACGTTGTACACTAACCGAGTGCATCTTCTACGTTAGGCCTTCCTTTCTCAGACCAAGATTAGGGGTGCACATAGCGTTATTGGATAAAAAAACGATCACTTGTATATATTGTCTACGGCGCATCAAGATATATGAGACGGCTATTCGACTTGTCTAGCCCTATACGTAGTATTATGTATAACTGTGTGCAAGATGCAGGGGACGTTACAGACAGCATAAGCGATGACTTCCATATTTGTCATTGCACGCCAATTTGTGCAATGTTGATTACCTAATCTAACTGGCAGATGATACGTGTCTGTATTTTGGGAAGTCGTCTATACTTGTTGATGATAATCGCTTAACCGTGAATCATGATCATCGAAGAAAGACAACTCCATCTCTCTCGATGTGCGGATGAAGAGTTTCGGTTATCCTTAAACAATGTTTTGATTGATAGAATGGGGCTTGGCATCGTCATTGGAGGTGCAAGTAGTCGTTATAAATAATATGATTGTGGGAAGAAGCGAATGGACAACTTCGTGCACGTAGCGTATTTTTCTAAAATGATTAATCCGAAGATCACTGAATTTGTGAACAACCACACTGTTTCACTTGACGGACGAGTGTTCATAGTAGGGGCAAGGTCGTTGTGATATAGGAGAGGATCAGAGTCGGGAGGATCAATGGAGGAAATTAATGTGGTTGAGGTACATGCACTCATAGTTATTTAGACTTATAGTGGGTGTTTCCTTATCACAACTAAATTGCAACAAAAAGTGTAGATCTGGACAGGTGATAGTAGGAGAGTACGGTAGTGTTGTAGTATGATAGTGCATATTAACTCTATTATTGTAAGGAATAATTATTTGAGAAGATATGTACTGAATTGAACATTTGGAGGATATAAAGACAGTATACGTAAGTGTAAATTAAACAATAATGATCTCATGTGTGATGTTAACATTTACGCTTTTAATGTAGATTTGCTAGGTTTTTCCTTTATTGAAAGGGTTTTTCCTATTTAGGCTTTGATTAATTCAATGTTATCATGATTCAATGATAATATAGAATTTTAATGGTTTATTTAAAATGAATATTTTCAATTAATATTAAAATTGTAAAATTTTAATCGTAAATAAATAAAGCAATTGTTTAATAATCTGTTTTTATAATAATTAGAAAATAAATCGGAATATAAATTGAAGAATTAATTAATAGCGATTTTAAAAAATAAACGAAAATTTTACACAATTTAAATTGTATTAGTGCTAATTCGTATTATTAAACACTAATCATAATAGTAGTTGCTAAATAAGGCATTTTGGAAATGTTGTGTCATTTCATAGAATAAGCAACTTGTGTAAGGAATTGTAAATAAACTTATAAATAGATGATGCTGAGTCTAGGGCGTTGGTGAGCTTGGGTTAGATCAAATGTGTCTGAAGACAGATTAAAGAATGAAAGAGCATGATAGCCATAGTAAGTAGATGGGCAGTTTGGGTATGGAGTACGCTTTCTATATCTGTTGTTGGCTAGGTTATTCATGAGAGACAGGTGTGTATGTCGTTCAGGGTCGATTGGACATTTGTGATAATGAAAATTAAAAGCGTAGTTCAGAAGGACCAGTCGTGGTTTGTATGAAAGTTTAAAATGTATGAGGGAGAGGGATTGAAGCGTTTTTATTTTATGTTTATGGTGAGATGTGAATTGCCGCATAAATGCATGGTCAGAAAGATTAAGCTTTTGAAAGTATATTGCCATTTTTCGGTCTTCAGTCAGAGCACTATACTCACATTCACTCGCTGTGATCCAGAACGAGGTATCTTCAATGAATGACCATGGTGGGATCAGAGAGTAGACATGCATGACATTTGTTAAAAGGTGACACATTCGTATCATGTCACAATCAAGTTGAAATACCAAAACTTATGCAATATGGACATGCATCGTTCTAACTCAAATATATAAGCCTTGATGGATCAAACAAAATCCACTGAAATAACAACACAAGTACTCCCATCCCGCATATAGAGTTATGAAAATATGTATCAAAAACAAGATATAAAATCTAGCCATTTATAAAGGAATAGAATAGAAATAAAAACAAAAATCACAAAATCAAAAAACAAAATATATTCTGAAAGTAGTAACCTCATCATAATCTTACAGCACAGAGTTCCATTCATTGAATATAGGTAATAAAATCCTCTATAATCGATAGAAAGGTAAAAACATCATAATAGGTCAAAGAGAGTGAAGGAATGAACAAATTGCTTAATCACGACAGTTTGGTCAACGTGCTAAAGACAATTATACTAGTAAAATATTACATCACGAGAAAAAGGGAATGGAACTTATATAACATGTCTTTCGGAAGGTGTAACTATGTTCATTTTTGATGGTAGTCATCGAGGCGTGGCAGTTGACTTGCAGTGAAGAAAATAGCTTGGTAGATGCTATATTACTAATCTTGTACTTCTCGTCTCTTTCTTTGCATTTCGCAGAACATGGGCTAGCTACTATTCTCTCTCTTGAGGCTAATATATTCCTTCAATCAGCAAGTAGTCAAGGTTTATGAAAGTTCTCGCATGCAGAGTGTAATGAAACATCGACACGATGTGGAGACTACAGACTTGTAGCCGTGTCGTTGTTTTGCATGTTTTAGGCAGGTCGCTTCTTCGGCTTCTGCCTTACTTAACCATCAGATCTGACAGTCTATTTGGCAAACACCACGTTCCTGCATGAATCTGCCTTACCACAACAACTTCTCTCTTTCCTCATCTGTCGGCGGTCACTTTCTTCTACACACACTGTCCCACTTCGGCTCTAAGCTTCTGTTACGTAGGTGTCAAGTGTTCCTCCTTCGTGTTTTCGTTTTCTATACTCACTGGACTAGAGTTCACCTGCGATTAGCTATGGTATGAAATAGAGCTTGTATTGCATGTACTGATGTGTAGATGGATTCTTCAAGGTGCTATGCATATAACTCGTTTTTTGGTTCCTTCTCTTGTGTGTTATTCTAACACTGTTGAGATAGCTCGTAGAACGTCATCCCAGCTTCAAGATAGATTAAGCTGATCAAATACGCGTTTTAATTGGAGTTGCTTAGGCATAGAGATCGACTCTGGGAAGTTCTTGTGGGCGCCGATAGCACGATTAGTCGCACTTGGTTATTGTTTACTCGTTTACATCTTTTCTTTTTATGGTCAGATGCTTGCGATTTTGGTTGTGTTTGGCTTTATAAGCTGATCTGTATAATGTGCATCATGTAAGATAGCTATAAGGCGCTGCTTCTTCTACGCTGAGACCAAGCGCTGAGGTGTGTATTTACTTGCTAAAAATGCATGAGGGTTTTTTGTCTGAAGGAGGTGATTGGTCAATCAAAACCGGTTGGTCTGTTTTGAGGAATGTGTGGTGTTAGCTAGCGTTTCGCTCTTTGCATAGTTGTCGTTTGAAATGTAATGGAGTATACATACAGTTGCAAGTTGGTATTATCCTTATATTTAATCTGTAAATGTGTGCAGAACTATTTTGGTGGGAAGATCGTAGGTAGACTGTCGTCTGAGTTGTGTGTTTGGTATTGAGGAATGAAATAGAATGGTGCATGATTCATAGTTTTGGTGTTTTGTCTGATTGGATGGGAAACAGAAACAGATAGACTGTAGTGGGTTGGTGATTTGGCTTGTAACTGCATGATGCTTGGATTATAGCTCGAATAGATTGGAAATTGTGAAATATTATTGATGATTTTGTTAGGTGAAATGGAATATTATTCATATATTTATCTTGTTTATGATTGTAGAAATAGAATTAGAATATTAGAATTAGTAAAGTTGATATTCGAATCCAAATACATATGATATTTTAGAGTTCTTATAGATTTTTCAGAATTTTTTGGATTTTTTGTATTGTTTTTTGATTAATACAAATTGTATTGAATTTTGGGAGAATTAACAAGGATAGTATGAAGAGTGAATGGATTGTGAAGAAAATATAGCATAGGGTGTCTATTTATAGATCTTTGAAAGTATGAATTTGGTATTTTTTAATTTTTATATGGTGAATTGTGAAATAAATTCGTGATTATATTGCTAAAAAGCAACGCTGAGCAGCGTGCAGGCTGCCATTGGGTCGGTGGCTGCTGCGTGTAGCGAGAGTCAGTTTTTTTTTTTGCTATTTTAAGTCAAAACAATGCGTTATGATGTTTAAGCAAAACGTCGTTTTGACTTAAATCATACGAAAAATTAGAAATTGGTGCGTGTGCGCGTTGTGCCAAGCTTGGTGAAACTGAAAACTCGGTTCATTCTTGACGAGAGGCAGAATAATCAACTTGATCTGTTTTGTTCACATCAAAATTCTGATGTGGGATTGTGATTTCTTGTTCTACCATTTTTAAGCAAAGATGGCATTGGTGGCATGCTCATAAATAACTGTTTACAATTTTTTAACTCGAAAAATTGATCGAATCTAATATACAACCGAACCGACGTGCAGATCGCGTCTCCAATGCGATTGAAAATGCGATGATTAATGTTGGTCTCGGACTCCGATGGGGGCCGTCGAATGCGGAATCGATCCGAAACTAATACTTGGCTTACTCCATTCGATATCCGAATTCGATCCGTCTTGAATAAGTTTATCTAATTATTGCTAAATCAGGAAAATTCTCGTTTTTTTTACTTCATCTGAATCCTAAAATTATCTGAAACTGATCGAGTTCCGATCTGGTCGAAAGTACTATGATTCCGATGTTGGTTGATCGATGTGATGGTTGATTCCGATATCGCCGATTGAATTCGATCGAACGATCATTGCAGGTCTACTTTTCTAATAACAATTATTGCGATATTTAATAGATAAAACCAAAACGATAATCCAATAAGAGTATATTATATTGAGAATAATTAATGATATGCATACATATAAACAGCTTGTTAAACACAATAATTATGTTAAAAATGTTTGATTAGTTAGGCGAATTATTGCAAGTATACACAAAATTAGACATCTAGTTTGTTTTTTTGACGAATTTAGTTTTAGTTGATAACAAATCTTTAAGTAACATTTTCAAATAAACTAGTAATTTCTTACTTATGATAATCATAAACTAAATGTAAATGATGTAATGTGAACAATTGTATTAATGACAATATTTTATTATGTCTATTGTATTAAATTTTGAAGCATTAAATTGGGTGATGACTTTTTTCTTGATTCAATGTCATTATTAGGATTAATTGTCTTGTAGCAGGGTAGGGGTAGTAGTGGAACACAGGCCCCCCCCGCCACCGTCGCATTTTACTTATTATTAAGGTTCTTATATGAGTAAGGGCGTTCAGGGCAATGGTGTCCCTTCTATTTGAATACTGCTCCTCATATTCCCCTTTTAGTAATCTGTAATTAATGTTTAGATTGTTTTTAAAAAATTGAATTATTAATAATCTCTTTCCTTCTTCTAATTGTTTATGCATAAATGTTGAGCAAGTTTTAATTCATTGTGCTATTGGCAATTTGAGAATGTCCCTCATACTACTTCGTATGTACATATTACGAGTGATTTCTTTTCTTATATATATAAATTCATATAATACATGCTATACAATTGTACACTATATAAAAGTAATTTCATGAAAAATCTTTTAGATCTGACCTTATAAAAGTAACTAATTGAATTTCAATTAAAGTGGGTTATCACTAACAGATATATTCATGAATGATGATACTATACTAGTGGACTACTTGGAAATTTAGTGTATTGTATACAAACTACAACCGTCATCTATTACACCCGTAAATTTGTCTACTAAGATAATTCATATTAACATTATTAATTTGCTAATCTTTATTTTTAAGCAGTCAAGTTCTCTTCTAAATATATATTTTCTTTCTTTTGACATGTACGTCATATAGAATAAACAATGTAGGATATACAATAAAACCAAAGAAATCGGTTGTATATAAAAAAAATTATAAACATTTCTTTCTTTGACACATACGCATGCATCGCGTGCAAAAAATACTAGTAGAGATATAGAAAAAGAGAAAATTGAAAAAAGTTGGAGTTAATTAGGGAGAGTTGGGGGATGGAATTGATTGATTTTATTTTTCCTTTTTTTAAAATTTTTTTCTACGATTTTCAAAGTTCGAACTTTGCAACTAAGCTTTTGGGGTTTTATAAGTATTCTAAGACATTGCATTTCACAAACTTTCGGTGTAAGGAAGATATTTGAAATGGTCATAACTTTTTCGTTACTCCATCAAATCAAGTGTATTACCTACCATTGGAAAGAACTTTGAACAAGCTTTAACTTCCAACTTGAATCACGTCAAAAATCTAATTAGTTTGAGAGATATTCCCAGYTGAAGTTGATCCTGTCAACGCTTCCTTCAAAAACTTTTGTTTTCTTCAGTTGAGACACTCAAACTTGAAACAACCATAACTTCTTCGTTACTACACAAAATCAAGTGTATTACCTACCATTGGAAAGAGTTTTGAACAAGTTTTCACCTTCCATTATAACCACCTTAAAATTCCAATTAGTTTGAGAGATATGCCCAATTGAAGTTGACCATATCAACACTTTCTTCCAAAAATTTTGTATGTGTATGTGGGATACTAGAAAATGTAATGAGTATGTATGATTGAGTTACTTTTCTACAGAGCCTTCTTGATCATGTATTCATGTGGATTTGGTTGTCTCTTGTTTAATAAAATTATTGATCTACCCTTAAAAAATGTACATATATAAATAATAATTAAAAAAATCGAGTCTCACGAACTTTTCGAGTCAAGTTCATTGTTGTTCAACCCAACTCGTTACTTTCGTTAACAACTCGAGTCGAGCTCAATCAAGCCGAGATTTGACCTAGCCGATCTCGAGTAACTCACGAGTAGTGTTGTATCAGATCACTATCACCCCTACTTGTGACTAATATAAACTAAATTAAATTGAAATAAACAAAATAAAKTAAACTAGATTAAAAAAAAGTAATACTAGTATAAATCATGTGATACAATTTTTGAAAAATGCCCGCTCAAATTTCATAATATTGGTGTAAATCTCTTGGCAAACCACCATTGTTAATGCCTTTAATTCTTTTCTTTTTCATTTTTAAAGTTAGTACTCTTCAAGATTTTTATAGTTTATGTAATTATATATAAAATTAGAAAAATTATATGAAATAGGTTAGCCCATATATTCAATAGACTAAAAGCTATTTTGCCGGTTGTTTGCCAAGTGATTTTGAAGATTTAAGTCCTTAATGGTGAGTTTTGCAAAAGGTTTAGTACCTCAACTTAAGATGTGCTTGGTTTTGATAATTAAGTTTGATTCAATTTAACTTATTATTTAAACTTTAAATATGTTCATTGAAAAAAATTAACTAGATTGGTTTAGAAAT
>SNQN01012978.1:0-12424 GCA_008642245.1 Bassia scoparia
AGTCATGACCATCCTCTAATTGAAGGTTCATTCCTTTAGCCACTAATCAGTCACAATTTTTGAGGACGCTACCAATTTGGGTAACTTTTAACGTCTGATCGTATTGCCCTTTCGTAGATTCATTCTTTCTCACAACAAGGTCTCCAATTGGAGAGGCCTATGTTTAACAAGTAGAACACGCTTGTTTGTATTCTCGGGACAAATCTTAACTATGATTTGTTGGCGAGAAGAGCGTTGCTCGCGGATTTCTGGAATAGGTCAAGATTGCACTTCAAGGCTTTCCCAGCTTTCTTCCCTCGGGTACATCATAACCCGCAGTGTTTGGTTCAACATTCAAGTGGGCAATACGCACTCGAGCCAACAGGACCAGGGTGAATGGAGTTCTCTCCGTTGAGTTTTCCCGGGTATCCCGGATAGACATAGCACGTTGTATAATTCATAACAACCCACAGCCCTTTCATTGGTTAACTTCTTTCAACCCATTCTAGATAATTTTGTAAGCACTCAACCTGTCCGTTATGGCTTGTGGTGGCGCCCGCAGAGGCAAGTGTGGCAGTTATCCGTTGTCTGATAGCCAGTTGGTGGGAGTGGAATCAAATGAGGGTGTTGCAACGACGATTGGGATTGTGAGGAACGCCATGATGCATGCAAGATCGAGGTGATATATTCTAGTTAGAACCACTTGCACATGCTGGCAACTATTAATATTTTCTCATAGGCTCAGCTTCTACGCATTTTGGTGAACTATCCACGCACAAGAAATTTTTTGATGAACCAAAAATTTCTTTTGCGAAGACTTGTGGATTCCCGCGTTGCTTAGCGGGAATAGGTCCAAGTGAGATTGGTTATGACCCCCACTTGGAACGGCAAATGGATACTGGACAGGAGACAACTGATCTTTGCTGGCCGCTGGTGAATGTGAGCAATGGATCTGACACTTGTGACATTTCTTGACCAATTAGCGGCTATCTTCTCTCAAGGTAGGCCAATAATATCCCGTCCGGAGAGTCTATTACAGCTAAAGACTAGCCCAATTAGAGATCCAACTGGCCTTTGGGTGACTATCATCCACACCTCTGCCCTTCTCTGGGTATACACTTGAGCAAAGGTGAAGAAGGATTTCTTGTAGAGCTGGCCATTCCAATATACCAAACCAACGGTATCCGCGCTTCACATACTTAGCTTTTTTTCGGATCAAGGGGTAGGATTCCGTTTGCTTGTATTTATGATCTCATCATCAGGTTGCTCCTACTTGATGTAATGGATATGACTAGACTCATCTATGCTTGTTGATTCTCTATTCCCAGAAGACAGACCGGGAGAGTCTCCTGATAGTGAGCTAGCCACTTGGATAAGGCGTCAGCTTGATTGTTTTTTCGACTAGGGCACTTGCACTAGGTGAAAGAGTTCCCATCCCTTGGCTTTCCTTTTTTACCATTTCCAAGTACTTCACCATGTTTTATCCTGGGCTTCGTACTCACCATTAACGCTGACTCACCACCAGCTGAGAGTCGGACATAACATCAATCTTCCTTGCACAACCGCTTTACACATCGGATTCCCTGCCGCCAAAGCTTCATACTCGGTGCTATTGTTGGATTTTTGAAATTTGGAACTCAATTGCAATACTCGAACGTATCTCTGTCTTGTGATTTGAACAGTATTCCTGCCCACAGCCATTTTGAGTAGATGAACCATCTACAATAATGTCCATCAGTGTTTTTCTTGACTTTTCGACTGGGGAGGCTGTCATTTTCTACAATAAAATCGACAAAGCTTTGCACCTTTGGCTTTTTGTGGTTTGAAATTCAAGTCTGAATCATTCAATGCTATGCCATTAACATCCTTCCGGAAGACTCAGCTTAGTCAACGGTTCGCTTGATTGGTTGGTCCAGTTAACAACGATCCTATGGGCTGCGAAGTATGGACGAGCTTTCTTGTAGCCATCATCGAGTGTCAAACTGAAACTTTTCAGAGTGGTAGGCATTTCCCGCCCTTTGGAGTACATGGCTTACAAAGTAAACCGACAGCTGGTTCTTACCCTTTCGGCACCAGCAACGGTCGACAAGGTATGTAGAACCGAAAGGTACTGTACAAGTTTTCCTCCATCCATAGGATTACCAAACCTTGGAAGGGACGTGTAGATGTCTTCAACTTGACAAAAGCAGCTTCAGCCTTTCACTCACTCGAATTGGCACTCTTCTTGATGATCTTAAAGGAAAATTTTGACATTTATCCCCAGACTCTGGAGAGAACCCTGCTAGTGCGCTAGACCCTGTCAGTCTCTTGGGACTTCTTCAATTTCTCGGCGATTGCATGTCAGAATAGCCTTTAACTTGTCGGGGTTTGGCTTTAATTACCTCTTTCAACATAAACCAACCAGAATCCAAAACTTGCCAGAAGTTAACCCAAAGGAGCACTTCATTGGATTTAATTTCATGCAAAGTGCGTAATGTGTAAATGTTTCTCGTAAGGATCCTGACATGATTTTCCTTCTTCTTTCTTTTATGATCTGTATCAATGTATGCTTCTACATTCTTCCAAGCTGCTTAGCGAAGATGGTGTTCTACATTTTGGAGGTAGCAGGGGCGTTTCTTAAGCCAAAAGGCATTAACCTTGTAACAATAAACCGCATTGCAGTGACAAAGGTTGTCTTGTCCTGGTCCTTCCTCCTTTCAGAGGGATTTGATGAAATCCTGAATAATGATCAACGAAGCTTCATGCTCTCGTGCCTCGCTGTAGAGTCTACTCAGCTTGTTCTCAAATGTCATCTTACCTCATCTGCGTTTTTTTTCAAAAATCTTTGGGAAGGGGAAGCTATCTTTGGAAAAGCTTGTTTCAAGTCTTTGTGTAGTCCACAACACATTTCTCCATGTTCCATTTGGTCTTGGAACAAGAAACCACATTTGCACCACTAGGATACTGGCAGAGAATGAACCAGCGTTGCACTTTTTTATTCCTCCATCGGCTGCTTGCTTCGACCGGCCAAGGTTTCTCTTCTTTCTGCTTCACTGGCTTGAAAGTGGGGTTCAACGTCCAGACTATGCTGGGCGATCTTTGGATCCAGCCCTGGCATCTCCTCTGTTTTGAGAACAGCAAAAACATCTTTGTATTCTCGTCAACAATTCCTTGATTCTTGCCCAGTTTTGTCGTTCATTGGCATCTCCATTAACTTCTCCCTGGCAAGGTAGGATCTAATTCGAAAGTCTTCTTGTTGGCCTCCTGGTCTGCCCGAAGATAGAAGCGAACAAACCGTGGATGGCCATCATTCTGGTGGGTACATGAACCATCATTACTTCACCAGACTTCTCTTCTTGGACGACCCTTGTTTTGAAGTCTTCTGGCACATGTTATCCTTTGCCCCAGCAGTGCTTGAACGGTGGTAAGCGTAGCACTCTCGAGCGACTTGCCTGGATCTCCATATATTGTGTCAACCTTGCCTCGTCGTTGATAAACTTCATCAACCATTAAATGTGTGAACACCACTGACCTCGAAGCATTGATGTGGCCTGCCTAATGATAACGTGTGGCCTGTCATATTTTTACCACCAAAACTTTGACTCGCCAGGTGCCTACAAACGTTTTCTGGTCCAAGACGAAGGGTGAGAGTGTGACCTGCCCACTGGCGAATGATACCCACTACCAACACTATGATAGGATTATGGCATGGGCACTAAGTCCAATCATTATATTTTTAGCTTCTGAAGGCACTACAAAAGCTAATTGATGTCGGAGGAGCTTCCCAGGTCAATGAGCATGCGACGGACACACTTATTACCGCCACCTTCATTTCGACCACGAGAGGGTCATCATGGGGTGCTTACACTTCCCCACGTTCCCTCTCGCAAATGAGAACGGTCGGGAAACTCTCTTCCTCTTCCTCCTTGTCAGGAGCATGATTGTTGATGGAGTTCTACACGTAGTCCCAGGTGACCCTTGGCAATTGGACCACCTGCAGAAAACTCGGAGATGTGTGGACGATTTCGGAAGTCAGCAGATGCTCTCATGTGGGGGCACCCTTCCGTAGAAGGGACTTCTTTAGAATTTTTTATTAAATGTTTCTTTTACTGCATTGATGTGCCCAGGCGATCAATGTGGCGCTGCAAAGGTAATTGACTCATGTGACATGATCTAGGCTCTTTTGTGATATTTGCCCAGTACATTGGACTTGTCCTCTTTATCATTCTGTTTTGATTGGGGGAGGATCGTTGATGTGGAATCTCGACTCACTCTTGTAGACTAGAAGAGATCTTTTAGTGTAATTCAACCATAGGTGGTAGCTGGAAACTTTCTCTCTTCTGCCAACCTTTCTGGGATGTTCCGCTCCTCCTCAATGTTCCAAGGTGCCAGAACTCTTTTTGTCAGATCCACCGTTCGGTGTACTTGGTTTTCCTTTGATGTTTGAGGAGGGGGGGAGTTACTTTTTTTGGCCTTCTGCACACACAACTTCTTCAGCATGAATCATGCTGGGCTCCCTTATATCTCATTCAAGTTCCCAACAGTTGCCCTGACCATTTTGAAATTGAATGGACTATCTATCCAGTCCTCGGGTAGAAGTTGTCCAGGATCACCGGTCTGGCAAGGCCTGGAATCTAGATAGTTTCATTGTGAATGGCCGCTTGACATAGCTCTCAAGCTCTCATTAGGATCTTGTCTGGATCCTACCCAAGTGCATGCTAATTTTCTGCTCCTCCTGGGATGTGCATGAATGGTGAGTGAAAAGAAACAAGCTGTTGAGTTGTGGACTAGAACTATTGGGAGGCCGCTGAACCACTTGCGCCACCCTTAAGAGTGACTGGGAAGTGTTTCACTATGTAGCATCATCGGCTGGGTGGTTAGCCTAAGATGCTTTATAACATCAGCAGGTGAATCTGGGTCAGTAGTTCACATAAGATCACTAGATGGAACTTGGTCTTCTGGGAGCTGAGTGGCCATTAGGATAGATGTGAGAGACAGGTTCTTGTCAGTTGAAAGCAGTGTTGCATTCCCCTAATCACCTTAGGGATGTTTGACCATGACCCACTATCCAGTTGAGCACCGCCTTTGCGTGCACCGCCCCACGTTGGTGGGATCTACTCACCGGCTCATAGGCGAATGCGAGGATGGAGTGGCCTGGCCAGAATGTGCTTGAGTTTGGACACATGTGTTTCCTGAAGAAATGGGGACAGGGTTCCCGTAATCACAATGGTGTAGAACCAGTCAAAGAATGTGCTCATCATACGAGCGCTTGCTTAAGCCTCTCATTCACTTCTTGTCAGATCAGCCTGACATCCTGGTTTTTTCTCCCTCTTTGATCTCATGATTTTTCGGGCATCATGGAGGAAGCTTCGCGGTCTTGCTCCTTTCTCAATGAGGTTTTGATGTCCTCTTTTGCTTTTCGCGAGAAGAAACCGTGTCTTCCTACATAGGCTTATTCAAACCTAAATGCGCCACCCTGGCAGGTTTTGCCTTGGTGGCAGTTGGTTGTGGTGGTTGGCAAAGCTTGGAGTGCTACGGTATCTCCTGGCCTGGCTTTCTTTCTGTTCCATAGGGAGTGTTCAGTTGAAACAAATTTTCCTTTTGGCGTTGGATTTTTGACCTTGATTGGTCGGAGCTTGGGAATCGATTGGGAGTTTGTCTCACTGCTTGGGACTTGCAATGGAGCTCACTGCCAGTTCACCTAGACTTGCCTGCTGCACAGCTTTCAAAGCTTGGAGAGCGTCAAGTCTATCTCAATTCTTTTTTGCTGGTCTGAAACGAGTCCATATCTCGTCCACTTCCCTTGGTGATTCTCTTCAGGACGTCAATGTGAAAGTACTACTATGCAAGTCTTGGAGGGACAGGTCAGTGTTGTCTTCCAGCCCAACTTGGAAGTGGAAAGATCGGCATTCGTCTCGCCATTAGGGGGTTACTTCTCCTTCTCTGAGGAATGGAGGTTGTGATGTCCTGTGTGGTGCTGGTCATCTCCTGAAGCCATTTTTTGATAGCCTGCCCCAGACGGCGCCAAATGTTGTAGAATTATTTGGGGATGAGTGGCCGGCTAACAATATTTCCTCAGCTTTGGTCTTGAGAGAGGGGTGGAGGCTTCCGCGTCAATGCTACCGGGAGAGCTGACCTTCTATTGGCACGTGGCTGGCTCCTGGCTACCCTTTGAAACTCCGCTCAGAAAACTTGCTTGCCTGGCACCATGCACAACAGGAGAAATAACTCCTAATTTGGATTATTCTCCGTGCTTCAGTAAGTATGGACGTTTAGGGAATAAAAAGTGCCAAGCTAGAGAGAGAAAGTCGAGAGAGAAGCTCCAAAGTGGTTGGTTGTTGTGCAATTAATGCTTATTGGGAAAAAATGTGTTTTTTCCTTGGTTTTGTCGGGTATTATAGGCAATCCGTCAAAAAACCAAGGGAGCACTTGGATGAGTGACACTTGTCATTCATCCTATGCTGTCGAGCGTTCTACTAACCGTTCGGCTGTAGAAAGCTCGTTCTCCGTTCCCATTCGGATTCGGAATAATAAAAACTGTAGCGTTTGCACGTAGATCCATTTTTGACCCACATATTTGAAGGACAGTGGCGGGATTTTCCGGCCACATTATCAATTATTATTATATTATTATTATTATGATTATTATTATATATATTATATTATTATGATTATTATGATATTAATATTATTATTATTATTATTTATTTGATTTTGATTATTTATGATTATTATTATTTATTATGAATATTATTCATTATTATTATTATTATTATTATTAGCGTTATTATTATTATTATTATTATTTATTATTATTATTATTAATTAATTATTATTATTATTATTATTATTATATTTTGTTTTGGCTTGGCTACTTATCAATTGTGAATAATAAGATAAGCGATGATGATCTTGACATATTTTGAGTGGCTGCATTGGGGACGTTAGATCGTCAATCACCTATTTATGTCTAATGACATTTAGTTTTTTTCTGTTTTTCGGCTATTATGAACCACTTACTATTACTACTATCACTCTTATTATTCAGTATTATTATTGAATGAGTTAAGTATATTTTTCCGCTCAAAAATCTGAATTCGCCTTACGTATATCACCGTGGCAGAATTAACCCTTAGGTTCTCCTAAACCATAATTATACCTATTACTTTAGAGAGTAATTTGGGGGTGTTACAGTGGCAGGTCTAGAAATCGAGCCTATGTGGGTTGAAGTTGTGTTGAAAAAAAAGCCGAACACAAAATTGTTAAATTAATTCTAATTTATATTTTAAATAATTTCACTTCTTATAAGCAAATTCTTAATCACAGCATAAAAAATTATGAATAAATATATGTAATTAAAAAAAACAAATCAATTTACAAGGGAGATTTATACAAAGTTCTGACTAGCAAGACATTTTTCATTAAAACAACCTRTTAGATAACTAATTAAATTTTAAAATATATTTCCTTTGAAAAAATATATTTCCTCCATATTTTAGATGCATCAGTTGTGATTTTGCGGATTTAAGGCAAAATTTGAGGAGGAAAGAGATAGAGATAGAGATAAAGAAAAGGAGGYACCCATCGATGTTACTAGAGAGAGACAAAATGATTTTAAGAAAAAGTGATACATTTAATTTAAAATTTTCTAAAATAGAAATTGATGCATTTAAAAAGAATCAGGGGAAGAAATTTAAGAAAAATGAGATTAGCATAAAAATAAAATCTATAAATTATTCTATTCTAAAAATTAATGCTTCGTATGCGTACAAGTGTACAACGTTACAAGCAATTATAAGTACTTTCTCGGGGTCAAAATTACTTTCGTCAAAAGCTTTAACATTTAAGTTTAAAATTGGAAAAATTGCAAAGGAACACCTTTTATAACCCTTTTTTTTGGAAAAAAAAATGCCTCTTATTATTTTATTTCATTTATTTTTTGWAAAAAACACTTTTTATGAGTGTTTTTATTTAAAAACACACCTTAATTCAATTTTCGGCTTAAAAAGTCAAAGTTTCGYCATTGACTTGAGGTGATTATGCTTGATTTTTGCGCTTAAACTCCACRTCATCTTCTAACATATGCTTCTTCCATCTCCTCTATGATTCACCTTCTCTAGCCTCGTCATCAACTTCAACATTATTCTTTTTTCGAGCTTAAATTCAACCATATATCCTGATGTGTAAATCTTAAGTGTGGAACTTTGATCACAGATTATAAAAATAGGCAAACGGACAGAATGGTTTAGCAATGTCTCTCACAAACAATGGAACATAAAAAATAAGTTTAGGAACCTCTCAACCCTTAACTTGAGGATTAAACAACGAGGGAACTCACCTCATTTGTGTTGGGGCAGTAAGAAAGGGAACTCTCACCATTCGTTTATACAGTTTGGTCAAGGGAAATCTCACTAGCCTCAAACTCTTCAATTTGAGATCAACACGTTCGAAATTGGAAAAGAAACTTGAGATCAACACTCCAAGTTAAACAAATCTAGTGTTTTCCATTGGCAAAAGATCTGGTATAAATGTTTTCATTCATCAAATAAGCTGTATTAGCCATCATTACATTACAATTCCTTTCACTTGCCAATTTAACTAAACAACAGAATAAATAGCTAATTAAAGGGTAAAACTCCGCAATACCAGCCTTACAACACTGATCACTCAAACAGGAAGATTAAGTGATGAATAACTAGGGTAAACGGCCCTATATTAAGCACCATTACAATGATTAACTAATCATAACTAGTTTAGGCTTGAAATAAGGAAAGAAATAATATAAAATCCAACAGCCACAAGCCACAAACCGTCCAGGAATAAGCTATCAAATGCATCATCCAAAATGTCCAATGATTTAATTCAGCTCCTTGATTTGCGCCTCTTCGTAACCGCCAAAATTAACTCCCTCGTGTTAAGCCTTCTTATTCTGCTATTAACTCAGAAAAACTGATAATTAAACCTCCTAATTGAGCTTAATAACCAGCTGAAAAGCCTCCTTATTTCACAGCCCAAAATACGCCCAAAACAGCCATCATTTAACTCCCCTTTCTGATAGTAATTCCAGCTTTAAACTCACTTTCCTTGCAACTTCAGAGATTAAAATCAACTTGTGAACTGTCATAATTAAGCTCCAATCAATGGGTCCGAGTTAATATTAAATCTCACAAGAATATTCCAACCCTAAAACAATCACGGTTGAACTGGACATCAACACGAATATCTGGCCAGTTTTCTGTTCTGAATTCATTGGCTTGATTCGGAATGACCTGAACTTCCGAATTTTGATCTGAAATTTTTGTGAAAGTTTCCCTTTATGTTAAGTTAATGTCATACAAGAATTTCAAGTCCATTTGGCCCTTCCTGGAATGGTTTCAGTTTTGTCTTGATACAGCATAGTCTCAGCCTGCGCTTCTGACTTTTAAAGCTCAATTGGATATCTTCCCTTCTTTTTAAAACGATCTAAATTTGGACACAATAAACTAGACTCTCTATATTTTGACTCATAAAAATTTGGACTCAAAAATACCAACAGATTTCGCCCTCAATCATAAAGCCAAACGGGGTTGTAAAAACTGACTCAGACTGAAAATTTGTAAAACCATGTGTCTGATGGTTGTGTTTACAAATTTCGGACTCAATCTAAAAATGATAAAACTGAATACTAATTCTAACAAGGACTCAAATGAGAGACTCAAAATATAAATTAAGTTTTAACTCTCAAAGAATTGCAAAACCATGAAAATTAACAACTCATTGCCCACACAACTATGCAATTGAATCCTAAGACTGCAAAATTAAGTTGGACTGTTATTTGACTCATAAGGACTAGAATATTGATGGTGTCACATATAACGATCTGATCCTTAACACCAAAGCATGCAATCAAAATTTCATTCTAGTATATCGTTGTTCGTGATTTTGAACAACAAAGACACCTACAAACCCAAATTAAAACGTACCTCCCCCCCCCCCCAAAAAAAATTAATAGATTTCAAATCAACAACATCCCTCCAAACAAGCTGAATTCGAACCAACAAAAAACTCCCAAAAGAACCCAGAATCGAACAACAAAAAGACCAATTCAACCCAAAATTTCTTCTTTGTCTCTTCTTGCTATGCGTTGTCTGTATTCTTGTTCTTTTTCTTCTAAGTTCAGATGAATCAAAATATACTTCTACTATAAATGGTGAGATTGAAATGAATGGTTGCAGTTTTACTAATCAAAATTTATGGATGAGATAAAGGATAGTAGATTATTTGTATGAGAGGGAAAGATTGCAATCGTCGGAACTTGGAGTTACCACATAAAAGATGTAATTTATAATTAATAATCTTGATGATAATAAAAAAAGTAATAATAGATGATTGAGATTGATGATGATAAAAGTTTTTTTAATAATAAAAAAACCCGATATAAAAGGGTTTTTTCAATTTCTCTTTTTAATATAGCTTCTTAACCCAAAAAGTAGTTTTGGTTGTTGATGTGTAATACTTGTTTTTCGTCCATAATTAATGAAACAACCTACAAGTATAATCCACTCATTTTTGTACCGTAAGAATGTTTTCTTTGCATTTTCGGATGAGCTTTAAAAAATTGATCATTCCAAGATCCAAATGTTTGGATTGATTCAACAGTAATACAGCTTCAAAGATTTGAAAATGCACTTTCTAATTTCATCATACTTAGCTCTTTTTCATGAGAATATGCCAATATGCATCTAAAAAAATACTACCTCCTCTGTTCAAATTAGCTATTGTACTTGATATTATATGCTGAGGGGCACAATATTATTCAGGTACAACTTATTTAAAAAGAAGAAGTATAATATTAGAACTTGAATCACAGAAGACTTTCCGTATTTTCCTCTCTCTTCTCCTAGCTCATGTGTCAAAAATTGCTTTCTTTGATCAACATGCAATCTCCAACACATATAACTATACCTGACAACTTGGCGTCGATAGGTCGGTTATTGATCGGTAAGTTAGGATCCCTTCATTTTTCCTTCATTTCCCATCCTAAGATTTTGACACCTAATGTTAGCATTAAAATAAAAAAATTAAGAATCTCCTCCATTTTCCTCTTCATACATTATCAACCATTGCGGAAATAGACCGTCGCATTCTCTATGAATGGAGAGGGATCTTGACACTTGATAGGTCAATTTCAGGTTTGATCATTTTAGGTCAGTCCTTTTTAGTAACTGGGTCGCAATTGACGTTCCCTTTGGTAGATATGTTTTTAAATCCCCTGAAATAGATACAAGTTTTTAACTAATCTAAACGTGATTAATTTGAGTGTTTAACCGTAAAGTGTTTCTGTTTTTGCCAGTTAAATAATGTTTAATGCAACATTAACCTTAGTTAGCCTATTAGTTAATTTGTTGATTTAAAACCAATGTTTTTCCTTTTTTTCCCGTTATACTGATATTACCAAGCAGTGTTTTTCCTCTCGTAGTTTATCCTATCCTTTCTTCTTCGTTCTCATAGTGGTTTTCCAAGCCGTGTGATTGATGCAGGTAGCTGTTTCTTCCTCAAACAGTCCTGAAACTAATGGCCGTCAGACACGCAGTGACAAAAAAAAGTTATCTCGCAAAAAAAAAATTATGATATTGTCATTTGAGTTCTTCCATTTCCTTCTGCAGATCTGGTGCACTACAGGCCTCATTTTCAACTTGCATTGTTTCAAACTTCCCTGAATGTATTTGTTAAACATTATTATTACCTCAGTAAAAGTTAGTATGCACAGGAGCTTCGGAAGCAAAAATCACCAAGCCAAGCATTATTGAATCACAGTGGAAGTAAGCATGTAAAGCTTACTTTTCCATGTTTCAAACTACACATCAATACTACACATCAATACAGGACTAAATTCGAAAGTCGTGAATGCTCAAATTAAACATCAAACCAACAATTCATAAACAAATTCAAAACAACAACATTCTATCAAGTGTSGACAAAATTCCAAACTCACGATTTTTTCAAAGAACACATGAATTCAACAATTCATAAACAAAGTTCAAGAAACAACAATATACGAACCAATTTAAACAACAATTTAGCATTAAATATGTCAAAAAAAACCTAACAAAAATTCGAACAAAATTGAGCATGGAATCGAAGAAATTATACAAAAAAAAAGGGCGACTGATTATCGAAATTARACAGAAATTATCGAAGAAATTGCATGCACAAATTAATCGAAAAAAAAGAAAAATAAGAAGAAARAAACATACGTCAATGAGAAAATTGAAGACCAAAACTGAGAGATGATTTTCGATAAAGAATGGTGAAGAAGAAAGAAGATTATCGAATGAGAACAGAGAAGGCCAAAAGACATAAACTACTGTACTGGAAAGAAGTAAATGAGAGGGAATCAAATTAACTAAAGGCTAACTAAAGTTAATATTGCTTAAACATAATTAACGGCAAAACACAACACTTAACGATTAAACAGCTCAATTAA
>SNQN01012980.1:3148-14504 GCA_008642245.1 Bassia scoparia
TCTTTCAAATGACTCCTAATGCCGGCCTCCCGTGACAATTTGTCTAATGCATCAATGCCCCCTCTTTATCTTCAAGCTCTTTGCTCTTGACTCATCGAGGACCTTTTTCAATGGCCTCAATCTCGTTGTATTGCTCACCTATTTAGGTTTGTTCACAAAACATCCCTCACTGATCATTGTTAGTAATAATTCATCTTGTCATCATTCGCTAACATGTTATTTTACTCCATAGTGTCAATTCGCAACAAATGTCGTTATTCCACATGATTAGAGGGATCCATATTTTCATAGATTGTTTGAGGTCTCAAACAGTAATTTTTCTACCTCGAATCTTATAACGATATCCTTTGTCCATTCGATCACATTTGCTTCGGTCGGTGGAACAGAATGGTCGCCCAAAGATGATAGGGGTGTTTTCATCCTCACGATCTCTACGTACAATCGAAATCCACGGGGAATAATGTTTCCCACCCTCAATGCACTCCACATTTTCCCCTAGGAATCCAAATGGAATCTAATCCGCTGCCAACTTATAGAGTTGATAACGAGCCGGGAGCACAAATCTCCCAGAGATGTAACCTTTAGATAAACCGAAGAAAGGCATAAACACTCACACTAACCCCCAAGATCACACAAGGCGATTTGCAAAGTGGAACATTGTTGAACTATAGAACTAACATGGTATAGAAAAGCTACCCGGATCCTCCAACTTAAGGATGGTCAATTTATGACCGCACTACAATGTTCAGGTAAGGTCACCGTTTTAATCACATTACAAGACCTTTTACCATTTAGAATTTCCTTGAGAAACTTAGAATAGGTGGGCATTTGTTGTATTGCCTCCGTAAAAGGAATAMTCATATAGACTTGTTTAAACGATTTTGAAAACACTAATGCAAAAACACTTAGGAGATACTAGTTATGCCCATCTATATCAAAGGAATTTGTGCCAATCAAAGTATTATCTCAATCCAATAATGGGGGTAATTGTGATCTGAGTTTAGGAATTTGGTTGGAATCATTTCCCAAATCATCAAACATTCCCAAATATTTATTAAACCCAAGTCCCCTCAAGCTCTTATAAGAAATAGTTGAAAATGGATTAAACCAACACCCTAATCAACCCTTCCAATCCCTTACAAAGGTTGATCAAGGCAACTCTCAGTCCCGAAACCTTGGGTGGCCAAATCAAATTCGTAAATGTGCAAAAACATGAAGTAAACTATATTAGAATTGAAAACAAATGCTAGAATTGAAATTACCTTGAAAAATTAAATGGAAAACATATAAAGTTTGCTACAAATMCTTGAGAATTGAGGAAACTAGAGTAAAATCTATCAAGAACTTGAAGCTTTTCTCTCTCCTAACTATGGAAGAATGTAGAAGATGAAGATGAAAAGAAATTTGTGAAAAATTGTAATCTAAAGATTCTATTCTAATTCTCTACTTGTTTGTTTCTCTCTCCTAAAACTATATATACATGGCTCAATTACAAGCTCATAAATATTACAAGAATGCCATTACTAATTCCAACATGTGCCAAATATCCCTCCAAAGTCAAGTTAAACGCTTGGTCAAGCGTCGAAAAGTCAATGAAGCTGGGGTGACACACATGCGCGAGCCGCGCCTCGAAATGCACGTTRGCTCCAAAACAATTCTGGAAAATGGAGAAGAGTGAGCTACAGGCGAATACCCCCATGCGCGAGCCATGCTCGGGCTACCTTTGGATGCGCGGGCCATGTGCGGGCTGGTCCTCATGATGTGCGCCCGCTKAAAAATGTTTCTTGAAATGAAGGAGGAGGCTGCAAGTGCGAGCCCCCATGCGCAGGTCAAGCCTCGATGCGTGTGCCATGCGCGGGCCACGCCTTGTGATGCGCGCTTGCTCGTTTTCATTCTGTAAATCTCAGAGAAGCCCTGCAAGCGCGGGCCACCATTGATTTTCTCCGGCTGAACTGCTCAACTTCGAACGGCCATAACTTCTTGCTCGGCGATCGGATTGCAGCTTGTAATACACCGTTGGAAAGCTCTCGGAGTCTACTTTCCAATGCCAAAAAGTCTCTCCGTCGCAAATTTCATTGTGGCAAAAAGATATGGGCTCGAAGAATGTGTTAGAGTAGAGTTCAAGTGTCTTTAAAGCATCAAATTGAGGCACACAACTATTCCAACAAGGGGAGCTCAGGTCCAAAATAGCATGCGCACATCTAGTGAACTTGCAATCATTCACAATATTTGCAATTAAGTGTACAAGATAGAAAAAGAAGAGAAACTAGTGAAAATCTATAAAACCACCTAAAACTAACCAAAAGTCTACAAACTAGTACAAAGTGGGAAACTAACAAAAGGTTAGTGACATGATATCGAAAACACATATTGTCCAAATAAGAAGAAAGAAGTGCCAAATTGTTGCCATTATTTTGCATTCATCCGATGGCTTATTCCTGACGGATACGTAAGCAACGGTCGCCCTAGGGTTCGGCCACATACCAACGACACTACTTGTTTTGGATCTGCAATGAACAAGTCAAGCGACAGTTGGAAGAATTTTCTTCAACATGCCTCAAAAAGGTAAACATGTTATAAAAGCAACGGCAACTTTTTAATTATTACTTGTATTAATTAAGCAGTCACAATATAAAAATAAATTTGAGATCTGAGTAAGTTGACTTTTTACATGCAAAAAGCGGCTCGCAGGCAATCCTTTATTAACTAAAAATAACAAACAATTAAACAAGATTGTGGATAAAAGCAACACTCCTTCCTCTTCTTTCTTGCTCCATGATCATCCTTCTTTGCACCGACTTTTAGCTTTTATTAGGTCAAGGGAGACTCCGTCACGAATAATCATAGAGCAGTTTAGGGATGCAAGTAAGACTCATAGTAGGACCAACAATAATAACAAGTTCTACAGTACAGGAAACATTTCCTGTGTCCAAAGCGAAACAAATAGATCACGGTTCCCACAAGATATAGCATTGTAAAGAAGGCTTGTGTTGAGGTTTACATACCTAATGTCAAAGACGCAAATTTAGTCCTTTCAAGGTCCTCCCTTGTTACGAGCGGTCCAAGCTTCAAGGAGCAGTCGTACAATGTGGTGGAAAAAATTCCTCTCATTTGTTTATGTTGCATTTCTCTCAATTAGTAATGAATTGATTAAGTGTGAGTATTAGCATGTAAGATGAGGTTATACTACACTCCTTGAGCTGTTAATATGCATTAGGCGTATTGAAGCCTTATTTATAAGCAATGGTGCCGTAAAAAACAAAAATGCTAGCCAAAGCCCGACTTTTAGCGAATTTACCACATGGGCAACATTACGCCAGGGTTTGGGTGGATTATTTGTTTTCGTCCTGTTTCTTTGATCCTTGCACTTTGACACACATTTATTGGTTCAACCTAGGTCCTTTCTGTGTTTAAAGAGGACAACAATTCACATTCTCTTCAAATGACATACGTAACACAAATACAACATGGAAAGGATCATAGCCATCGTCTGAGTCCACTCCAGCAATTGAGCAATGCATCTTAGCTAGCAAGTTGACCTTTTCAAGTCATCGTCAAAGCTCGACACTACAAAATAAGCTAGTTAACACAAACCTAGGTATTTACACATATACGTACACTCGAGTCTAAGTTAGAATCGAGTCAAGTCATTTAAGTCAAGCAAAATCAATAACATAGTCTAAGCAAAGTCATAAAATCAACCAATTAAATCTAGGGTCACCCCTTCCTTACAGGTGACATTGTACATCTACTGATCGAGACACGTCGAAACAAAGCTCCGCTAGCACGTGCAACGAACTGTCTAGCAAGTCATCGAGGAAAGAACCATCACCGGTAGAAATGCACAAAAGCGTGCGTTATTTACGGTCAAAGACGTGTGCTTTTGAACCGCAACTTTTGGGTGCAGCTTTACTTAACCCTCAAAAGCTGCGGTTTTTTGCTAAAAACCGCAGCATTTGTTACCATTTTTATTTTTATTTATTTTTTTCCAAAAATTATGCTCCCTTATAGAAAGAATCTGAGTCTATTGATATTAATATTTTTTTTGTCATTTCGTATAATAACCAATATTACACTAAAATTTGATTGATTAAGAGAAAATTGAAAAAACAAACTTATATTGATAAATGATTACATAAAATATTACATACAAGAAAATTAAACATTACATGAAAACTACTGTAATTGCTACAACATCAAATACAATATATTAGTATATACATAGATATTTTTTGGGAACTCGGCTACAGATCTGAAGAGGAAGTCAGGCACACTAACTGGCTACTCTTCTCCGTACCTACAAACAAATATAAGAAAACATAATAACACAATCAGAATCAAACGAAAAATCAGATTGCAACAAAACAAAATTAAAATAAAAAACCGAAAAAAATCAGAATATTAAAATAAAATCACAAAATAAAAATGAAACAATTTATAAAATTGAAAAGAGCAGAAAATCACAGAAAATGCTAAAAAAACCAACCGAAAATCATAACTTATATAAATATCAGAAAATCTCTGTGAAACTGAAAGAAAAATAAAAATCAGAAAATTAAGTAGAAATTTAAGAATTTGAAGAACTGAAACAAGTAGATCTAATGTGCAAATTAATCAGAAAATTAATAGGAACAACACCAAAATATTTGAAATATAAAACAAAACCGAAAAAACTAACAAACGCTCAAAAAAATCGGGAAAAAATCAAAACAAAATAACACAAAATGATTTTTTAGGGAAAATATAGATCTATAAAATGTCCAAGAAATAACAAAAATTACCAGAACGAAAAAAATGACATTGGCGGCGCGCAAAGAAGAGATTACTGGCGAGATGGACTGACTGTGCGATCATGAGAATGAAGGTGGTTTCGTGATTTCGTGGTGATTTCATCGTGTAGTGGATTAGGTCGTGCTGGTAGATGAAAATAGTGGAGAGAGAAGTGAATGAATAGAGAAAGGAGAGGAGAGGAATGAAGGAGAACAACAGGAGAGAAGGAGAGGAGAGAGAGAGAGGTGACTGTAAGAGGCCAGTGAATAATGAGGGAAGTAGGTTGTTTGTATTTAAAGGTGTAAGCTCATGTTAATGGGCCGAGATTTGTTTCGTATAGAATGTATTGTAAATAGGCGAGATTTGGTATTGGCAACATTAAAAGCTGCGGTTTTTACAATAACCGCAACTTTGTGTTATGCTTAATTTTTTTTGCTCTAGAATGGCGTTAATAGCCGCGGTTATTGTAAAACCGCAAACTCTTGAGGTGGAGCTTTTTACCTTTTTTCTACTAGTGCATTGAAGGGGTCCCTAGCACTAAAGCTCGTCGAAAGTCTGGATTGAGATCGAGAGTCGAAGCGTACCTCGTAGAACCTTGTGCCGACAAGAGTCAGGTCCGACCTTGGTGGGGCTGCTCTCATCATGTTAATGCTCATCATCGTCCACTACTGATTTACTGCCCGAATCATCATCGTCATCACCACTCTAGTGAGCACCCTGAACCTGCATCAAAGGGGTTTTAAGTCTTCAAGGGTTCTTGACCCACGTGAGATCAAAGCAATAAACCTGGTGCGCTTACTGAGTCCCTTAGCTAGCCTTAGGAGTATCTCCATGGATCAATGACTCCCAGCAATCTCACAACACTTGCTCTAGGCATGTGTTTCGTAAGAAAGACAAGTTAGCGAATGACGAGGCAAAAGTCCAAACAAATAAGCAACGCATTCTTACTTGACWAGCCCTAGGTGGAATCGAGTTCTAAAGATGRCTAGCAYCTAGAGGAGCAGGCTCAATGAACTCATCAGAGCCAGCATGGATTCTCCAATCGGCGAAAGGAATCTCGCCAACATCCTAAGGCTACCCAAGCCAAAGGACAAGTTAGTGCACAACTAACAAAAGAAGAAGAAGAAAAAAGAGTTGAGAAATAAAACGCATAGCTAAGCGACTACCTCTACTTGGGGGGCTAGCCGCTCCTCGATGAAGCACTCGTATGCATTTCGCCTTCAAGCACCGAGGACATGCCTTTACTCAACCTCCTCACGATGACTCGGATCAGCATGRAATTCAAAAGCCAACCGTTCTTCATTCATCATTGTGTCTAGAGGATCCTGAAGTACAAGCCGCTCRGAATGACTATGTTGCCTCAACACATGCTCACAAAGGTACCAAATCGACCCTTAAGACCCCCCCAGTTGACGCGCCGTCTCTTTGTCAGCTCGGTCGCCAAGTCAAGCCTCCACACCCTCGTTCTCTCCACTCTCCTCCGGGGGCGCCACTCAATTTGAAAGGCAACAAAGTTACATTCAAAACCTCTAAAAATGACATATATACGAGTAACAAAGCTCTAAGGRTTACCTCAGTTGGCTTCGGGCGGTGGAAAATCCTCCTAGGCTATTGAATTCTGTTGTTCCAAGATGGAACTTCTTGAGGGGCCCATCGCAGCATCGCGAGCTATTGATCATGCTGTGTTTGAGCAGATAACTAAGGAACTAACCTCATACGCACGAAATACTCATACACCCAATACTACGGTCACAAAAGAAAAAATCAACCAACATACGCCAAGTAAAGCGACGACAAAGGTGGAAAAGCTTAAGCAAAAAATTACCTCAAGTACCCTCCAATAGCCAACAAGTGCGAGAATCACATTACCATCGATCTGACGGCAACATGATCGCATAGAGTGGATCAAGCAGTCATATCCTACTCCAACCRAGTCAAAGGAGGAGACCTCTGAAAGATCCTCCATAGCAGCAAGAAATCGCAAGTGTATTCTAGTTCCTGCACCCTTGCRCGGAAACAAAGCTGTGCTATGCATTACCAGTATGAAGATCRTAGGTGACAGTACGTCTGTGGTGCCCTCCAACTCTAGATCATCAATGAGAACGCTCTACAAGGCCATCTTATTACCTCCCTCTACCCGCGGTCTGGGAGTAATAGACTAGCAGTCATCTAAATGGACAGCACTACCTTTATCTGTCATCCAAGGAATAGACTCTCGTGAAATAAGCCCCAACAGCATGGAAAATGTAGGCGTCACCGTTCTACCCCTCCCACGGAAAGCTGAAAAGTGTTCGTGGCCGCGCTTAGAGGTAATGAGATGGCCCGCTTTGTTTGCACCTTTCTCGCTAAGAATTGGAGAAGTGGGCACTCTACTCTTTGCTCGACTTGGAGGTAATGAGATGGTGATGTTGAACATTTAGAGGAATTGGCGAACATGGTTCTAGGAACTTTACGATCGCATCTCACTTATAACCTTAACACTAAGGTCTTGCCGTTGCTAGGCTCACCTTCTCTATCGGCCTTAACCCTTCCTCCTACACTCTTGTTTTTCTTCTCTTCTTTTTCTCCAAAACTTCAACTTTTTCGTCCTCGTTTCACTCATTCAATCAACCCTCACCATTCATTGACCACTTTCAACTCCTTGGGCTTTTCACTCTCTTCCACCTTGTGTTCCTCACACTCTCTCCTGCTCACACTTCTTTCTCATGTTTTCCTTTCCTCCCAACGCTCCTTAATCACCTCACCCTTCACCTCAATTTTCTCACCAACTCGCTCATCCTCATTTGATTCTTCATGTGAACCCCATCATTCTTGATACTTGTTTAGGGTTGGATATACTTTGGATTTGTTGGCAAGGTGCCATATTCCCTCAAGTATCTTTCAATTTAGTCCGAAATTCTGTTTCTCCTCTTTGGAACTCTTGGTCTGGGGTGTGGATGATAGAATGTTTGTTTTGAGTGGATGTGGTGAAAGTTGTTTTGATTTTGAGTTTTGTTGAAATGGGTGGGAACTTGGTTCCTCTTGCCCCTGAATTGCCCTTGATACCCCTTGAAAGTTAGGGTGTTGTAATAGGCACTGATTGACCAGCTTGAAATGGGGGTTGAGCTCTGGAGTTACATACCCACCATTATTGACTTGTCACCCTTAATTTGAGTCATTCCGCTAAACCCCTCCTTGCCATTGTTGACTTGGATTTGGTACCAAAACCGTAACCTTGGTTAGCAAAGTTTTTTGTTATAACCAAACCCTCTTTGGTGAATTGCCTTTGGTTACCAAACCCGTTTCCCTCCTGGGATTGAAAGCCCTTTGGTTGGATGCATTTTGGTAATAAAGCCATTTCCTCCTTGGCTAGGTTGGTTGTAAGGGCTCTCATAGGCCATAAGCATGGTCTAGTTGCCTCACATCGGTTGGCCTCATTGTCACCCATCAAGTGCATTGTTCAAATCATACCATAAGGAAACTCATCAACAAAACAATCATTAACTAAAGAGACATTTTGAACATGACAATAAGAAGAGAGATGATCATAGGACCACATGCACAAAACATACACCTTGAGCATAGAATTGTAAACTTGGGCTTGGACTTACCTTGCCCTTTAATAGGATGGATGGAGCCGCTTGAGAGAGAGATTCCCCCTTCTCAAGGGACTTTCCACTTAGCCTTGATTCTTCAAGTAGTTCTCAACTTTCCTGCTTCTCATAGAGAGTGGATAGTGCCCTTTACTTGCCGATGGGGAGCTCTTTCCCCTCTTGACATGTTGCATAGTTATCCACAATCTCTTCTACATGCCTTCTATTTCATCCCACTTTTGTTCATGATTGACTGCCTGCTCCGACATCCAAACTAGTTTTCTTGCTATTGAGCCCCATGTAGAACGTTTGATAGAGCAACCATTTGGAATCCCGTGATAGGACACTCCCTTTGGTATTCCTAAACCTCCCAAGCCTCGGAGAGGGTCTCATCCACTCTTTAATAAACCCTTGCAATTTGGCTCGAATCTTCAATCATCTTTCTATAGGTATAAAACTGTTTAGGAATGCCTTAGTTGTCTTTCCCACGTAGTCAATGAGTGGTTCACCTCCTTCTCAAACCAATCTAAGCTTCCCCAAAGGCTTCAGGTATAGGCGGATCTCTAGTAAGCAAAGGGATCTCACGAGGTCATAATCAGCTGCACAACCCAAGCTTCAAAGTTAGTGCACAACTAACAGAAAGCAAATGCAAAGAAAAAGTGTGGATAAGCAAAACTCATACCTCAACAACTAGCTCAACTCGGGGGGCTAGTCGCTCCTCAATGAAACACGAATAGGCGGCCTAACCCCTTACACCAAGCACGGAGGTGGTACTCCACCGCCTCACCATGACGCAAGTCATTGGAAAACATGTGACCAACAGCTTCTCGTCCATCATAGGACTGGAATCCCGACGGCCTTACCAGTATAGAAGCTATGCTTCTCACCACCACGTCCCTTACAAGCCCGTACCAGACAGGCCCTGAGTCCCCAGAAAATGCATCGCCTTTTGGCCACCTATACATTAAAATGCTAAGAAACGTGAATTGCTATGGTTTCTATCAATGGCAATGTTATTCTAACGGTTTGTTTTCATATGGACAACGTTTATGCAACGGTTTTGTAGCATAGCTATGGTTTTTTGAGCAATTGTTGTTAGACAATCGTAGCCTCTAGTACTCTATGGCTACAATTTTCAATATATACCTATCAACAGTAAATGGGACCGTTGCCATAGATCTAACCAAGCACCACGAAATTCCTTTTTTACTTATTTTTCCGCGGTCAAGCAAAACAATTTTCCAATTCACATAATTTCATTCCTTCAAGCCACTAAATTTCATTTCGAAACATTCTCACTTCACACCCAACTCTCGTTTCTCAATTGCCATTCTACGATTTCTCTTTCACTGTAAATTTTCATCCCCCCTTTCTAAATGTCATTTTCGAAAACAAATACATTTTTTGGTAATTGAAGTTTTAGGGAACAAATTTGGATGAATTGGCCGAGCATTTTGGACGAATTTTGTTGGAACGTTTTCTGTGAATTTTGTTGCTGACAGTAAAAGGTAGAGTTTGATTTCATGTTTGTCGTTTCTTGATATTTGGCATGTTTTTGGTGGCATTGTTGGGCGAATTTTCCATTTCGCTTTCAAAACCCTCGCATTTCATTCGGAAGCTCACAACTCACTTCGCATCCAACTTTTGTTTTCAATATGCCATTCTATACTTCTCTTCTTTGAAATTTTATCCCCCTTTTAATGTCATTTTCGAAACATTTAACTATCCTAAGGTGAATTGAATTTTGGGCAATTTGACGAAAATTAAACGTCTCAGCATGTTGGGCGAATTGTGGGACATTTTGACGTGAACTTTGGCGAAAGTTAAGGGTAATTCTTTGATTTTATTTGTTGACGTGTTTGTTATTACATATGAATGGCCAATGCAAATTGGTCTAGATTTGCTATGATTTTTATTTTTATACTTCATGATATATGTTTCGAACAAATACTATGAAAGTGAGGTTTGCATATCTATAATGGATTTGAAAGGATGTTGTTATTGCATGTTCGAGTTATTTGAAAGGAATTGAGGTCAAGTATTGTTAAGTATTTTCAGTTCATAAGGACATAACTGATGCTCCAACTTGTTCCAAAATTTTATTAAGAAAATCGAGTTCTAATATAATGATTCTGTCGAAAAACGAAGCAYCTCCATGGAAACSAACAATTCCCTGATATCTGCCTGGCTGTGTAGGTAAGTAGCAGCTTAAGTATTTTAAACTTTCTGGTTGGTGCAAAGTAACTAGTGATTTAGTGACAATCACATACTAACATCTCTGTTTAATGGGCTTCCAYTTTCTGATATAATAATGTATGATTCCTGAATTTATCATCAATCTCTTGCAGATTGTTTCTAAGCCTTCTGTTAAATTTCAGAGATATTGGTTGGTGCAAACATTTCAGTTTGCAAAGGTTTATTTTAAATTTGGAGCTACCTAATAAAATGCTATGAAATACATTTGTAATTCTTTTTATTTAAAATACTATCAAACATATACATACATCTTTGATTTAAAAAAAGAAAAAGAAAAGAAAAGAAAATGGGTGGAGAAACGGAAAACAGATATGTGTATACCTTCACACCATGTCACCTCATTTAAAAGCAAAWRTGTACAGAAGATTATTTAGTTAAAAATGACTGATTATTAGAAAGGATGTATTGTTAACAACTGGCTACCTTTTGGAGGTGATGCTTAGGAAAATCTTGAAGTATCTAAGAAATGGTGAAGGCGAGTGGAAAAACTTACGTAGTGCTAAATTAGACAAATGTGAAATTTTCACATTTCCCATTTAAAAAGATGTGGTAGATGATGGTAGGGTTTTATTAGTTTGATAGTTTGAATGGAAGAGGGTGTAAGACCCTTAGAATTTTAAATCTAATTGTGATTTGTACAAAGTTCTGGAATCCTTAAGATCTCTTTTTTATTTAATATAAAGTTTATAAAGGACTAGAATTAAATAAATATGTACGATGGTATGTACTAGTTTCTCAGCTCACTTTCGTGCTTAGCT
>SNQN01012981.1:0-11892 GCA_008642245.1 Bassia scoparia
AGCTCTTATGTAATCAGCTGTTCCCTGTAATAAACAAGTTAGTTTCAAAGCATTCTCATTAAAATATTAACTTGTCTAGGGAAACAAGTTTCTAAACTAGCTGGTTCCCAGAACCAACAATATTCATACTTTAATCATCCTGTTTTCTGTAATGGTTTGTCATCATTCAAAACTTAAGGAACTCAACACTCTCCTTAACGAAACCCCTGACACTCGGAAGCATGATGAGCTCGAGTATAAGATGTTGAATGACCGAATTGCCAGCCTTGACAAACTTGTCACTGAGTTGGTCAATGTAATTGACCCTCTCTCCACACGAATGCACTCTCTTGGGGAGGAATTTGAAGCACTCAAAACAAATAACAAGCGCAAGACTTGCTCAGACTCCGAGGCTCCCAGCCTCAGCCATTCAGTCCAGCTTGACTATTCTGCAACAATCCCATCCACCGAAGGGAGACCCGCAAAAATTAGCAAAGGCAACGGACATACCACCAAAGATTGTGAAGCATCGCGATCCTCAACACTAGAAAAAGTAAGAGGTTGTCGCCCTTCTATACCTCCTAAAGTGACAAGGGAGGTCCTCCAAAGGCGCAAATATTCTCGCCTTGGCTTTTCTGCTGCACGAGCATTCGAACACTTAAGTGCCAAAGGGGTCGTCAAACCCATGAAACCTACTGCTGATCCGACTCCCGAAGAAAGACCTGTGTAGTGAAACCCAGACAAACACTACAGATATCATCAAAGTCGTGGCCATGATATAATCGATGCCAAGAACAAGTCAAGTGGAGGGGACGATGTCTGCATGCTCAAAGAAAACCAAACTTCTTTTGACCCTTCCATCCTCATAACACCAATTCATCAGGCAAGCCCGAAAATGGTTTCACTAAACAATAGGCACTTCAATGCAACACGAGGATAATGTTCAGTCAGTTTAGTTCCACCTCCGTCGAGAGAAGTCTCTGATTCCTACCAACCTTCAAGCGACCCCATGACTTGTGACTGCTCCAAGAGGGTCATGATCGAAAAACTAAAGACAGGATGTGATGATCTACCCTCCCCTACAAGCAAAAACTTCCAAATGTGTAAATGGCAAGTCCATGAACCACAGGATCATGATCAAAAGTCGTTTGCTGACCTTCCGAATGACGTACTCTACAAAATTTGGAAGCTATGCGATGCCAAATCTCTAGGTAAGAGCATGTGTGTATGACGAGAATGGGGAAAGAAAATTCTTAAACTCATCTGGGATCCATACATCTTAACGGACTTCGAGAAATACCGCCAAAATGGTTTTTAGGGCGAACCACATAGAGAATACCTTGGCGATTACCAAGGAAACGCTTGTTTCGCACTTCCACCTAAGTTCCCTTCATCATTCTTGTTTTACAGGAAAAGAAGCACATGGTTCAAGGACTCTAGCAACTATAACTTTGTAAACTGGGATCCTGTCCTTACAAGCAAGGCAACTGCCCTAAATGGCCTCGAAGCACAAGGTTTGGGACTCCTGTTTGGCCAAGAAATCACCCCTCCAACTGAACAAGAGGCTTTCATAGAAATGACTAAGGAAGCATTCGATCCCACAACTCTCATTACACCAGTCGAAGGCTTAGTTCATGGTTGGCGCAAAACTGTGAAGATAACTACTCCAGAAGGCAAGGTCATCAAGTGCACCATGGGCGAAGGAACAATGCTCGAGGATTCTGAATTTGAGACTATGTCTGAGTCTAGTGTTTTAGAAGATAGGATAGCTAGTCCCAGGGAGTGTCCTCCTGAGTCTGTCAAGGAGCCTAGTATCCCCCTCTCCCTTGTCAATCATGTCTCTTCGGAGACAAACCTATTTGTACTATCTTTAGAGTTTAATAACATGCTCCTTTATACTTACTCCTATTCCCCTTCTTATGATTGATTTAATTCACAACTCAAAAACAAACAAAATAACAATGAGTTAATAAAGGCAATGGAGGAGCACAAAAAGAAAACTTTCGTCATCGAGCAAACAGAAAAGGTAGACATCTCCGGGAACAACACGCCGTGGGAGATACAGATTGGTCTGACACTGAGTCCACAAGAAAGGGATGAACTGGTTACAACACTGAAAGAATTTCGGGATGTTTTTGCTTGGTCCTATGAAGACATGCCAGGGATTGATCCAGACATCGCACAACACWGAATTCCGCTCATAGAGGGGGCTAAGCCAATCAAACAAAAGCTCCGTCGCATGAAACCGTATGTTGCCCTTAAACATTCGGTAGGAAGTCATTAAGCAACACAACGCAGGCTTCATTAATTAAGGTCGTCAATTACCCTCAATAGATAGCAAATGTGGTTCTAGTACCTAAGAAAGATGGACGAGTTCAAATGTGTGTAGATTTTTGTGACCTAAACAAAGCAAGTCCGAAAGACGACTTCCCTCTACCACACATAGACGTTCTCGTAGATAACACAATAGACCATGCCTTGCTCTCATTCATGGATGGGTATGCAGGGTATAATCAAGTCAAAATGGCCGAAGAAGACATGGATAAGAAAATATTCACCACTCCGTGCGGGATATATTGCTACACTGTGATTCCTTTTGGTCTCAAATACGCAGGCGCCACATACCAACGAGCTGCCACTACTTTACTTCATGACATGATACACAAAGAAGTAAAGGTCTATGTCAATGATATGATCGTCAAGTCAAAGGACCGCAAAGGGCATACCCTTGCACTAAGGAAGTTCTTCCAGATATTCCGACAGTTCAACATGTGTCTTAATCCACAAAAATGCGCATTCGAGGTCACTTCAGGCAAGCTCTTAGGTTTCATCATCAGCTCTCGAGGRATCGAGATCGATCCAACAAAGATCAAAGAAATCATGTCACTCAAGCCAACGCAAAGTTAAAAGGGATCCGAGGGTTCTTGGGTCGAATCCAGTACATTAGCAGGTTCATATCCAAGCTCACAATGGTTTGTGAACCCATCTTCAAGAAACTGAAGAAAGGTGCACCCAAGAAATGAGATGATAGTTGTCAACAAGCTTTCGACAGGATCAAGGAATACCTCGCCAATTTTCCTGTGTTGGCTCCTGCTCACCCTGGCCATCCATTACGACTCAATCTTACGGCAACCAACACCTCTGTTGGAGCAATGCTCGCTCAAGAAATCGACAGCAAGGAAAGTACAATCTACTACCTTAGTAAGAAGCTCCTTCCATACGAGGAACAATACTCTGCCATAGATAAACTATGCTTGGCTTTAGTGTGGGCATCGCGAAAGCTTTGACATTACTTGCTCACACATACTGTACACATTGTATGCAAGGGGGATCCTCTGAAATACCTCTTTGAAAAGCCAGCAGTCAACGGACGCATGTCTAGTTAAATGGTTATGCTTGCCAAATTTGACCTTAAGTTCATGCCTCAAAAAGCCATTAAAGGTAGTATTGTCTCCGAGTTCTTAGCAGACTCTCCAGACGAGGTCCTTCGTGAGGACTTTGACCTTCCCGGCGAGGAACTTATGATGACCAAGGAAGACAGTTGGCCGTTATACTTCAATGGCACATCTAATAAAAAGGGATGTGGGATTAGAGTGCTTCTAGTCTCACTGCAAGAGGAGCACACCCTAATTTCCGTCAAGCTCGACTTCGACGTCACTAACAATGCCGCAGAGTACAAAGCATGTATATTGGGTCTTCAAGCTGCCATTGCGCTTAACATAAAGAAGTTACAGGTATATGGTGATTCCTCACTCATCATCAACCAGATTTCGGGCCGATGGAAAGTACGAAGGGAAAGCCTTGCTCCGTATTAGTCCTATCTTAAGAACATTGCATCCCAGGTAGACGAAGTCGAATACATCTACCTACGACGTGAAGACAATCAATTTGCAGATGCACTAGCAAAACTCGTATCCATGGTGCGAATTTCGAGTTCAGTGACCCAAATGCCCTTAGTCATTGAGCGAAGACAAGAACTAGCATACGTTTGCACTTTAGACGAAACAAATGAGGTGCCCAACCTCGATCCAGAAGAGTCATGGTATAAAGACATCAAAGACTACCTAGAAACTYGCGAATACCCTTCTAGTGCAACAAAGAAGCAACAAAGGGCTCTGAGGCGTCTCGCATCTCAGTACCTACTTTAAGGRGGAGAACTCTACAATCGCCACTACAATGGGCTCCACCTACTCTGCATCACTCAACAAGTAAGCAAAATAGTCATGGAGCACGTCCATGACAGAATCTGTGGCACCCACATGAATAGCAGGCTCCTAGCCTCTAAGATCATCAAACTGGGGTATTACTGGACCACCATGGAAAGGGATTGCATGCAATACGTTTWTACGTGCGGCACCTGCTAAAAATACTCTAATGCATAGCATGTTCCTCCATCTCTCTTATCCATGTTTGTCTCTCCMTGGCCTTTCTCTAAATAGGGAATAGACATAATAGGAAAGATTACATCGCCCGGGCAAGGAGGTCATGAATTCATACTTGTGGCCATGGATTACTTCACAAAGTGGGTCGAAGCAGCGTCATATACTAAGCTCCAATCTAAGCACATGGAAAAATTCATAAAAAAACAACATTATCTATCCCTATGGGGTCCCTCCTGAAATTATTAGTGACAACGGCACCCACTTTCAAGCAGAATGTGCGGAACTGATTGCCAAATATAAGATTCAGTACCACAAGTCATCACCATACAAACCACAAGCCAATGGGGCAATCGAAACAGCTAACAAAAAATCTCAAAACAATTATCTCTAAGATGACGGAGAATTATCGAGATTGGCCGCAAAAGCTACACTTCTCTCTATGGGGTTATAGGACCTCTATTTGCACTTCAATAGGAGTTACTCCGTTCTCATTGGTCTATGGTGCCGAAGCTGTTCAACCAGTAGAATACGCATCATCCTAGAAAGCAAACTCCCAGAAGTAGAATGGGTAAGGGCGAGATTCGACAAGTTAGCTTTGCTCGACAAAAAACGGCTAGCAGCCTTGCATCAAGTCCAAGCATACCAAAAGAGGGTCGAACGGTACTTCCATCAGCGGGTTAGAACACAAGGCATCAAAGAAGGTGATTTGGTTCTTAAAGCACTTCGCAAAAAACAGTTCTAGATCCTCGWGACAAGTTTCGTCCTAATTGGGRAGGTCCTTACATTGTCAAGAAAGATCTTACCAAAAGGGGCAATTCAGCTAAAGGACAGAAATGGTGATAATTTCTACAGCCTCACTAACTTAGACTTGCTCAAGAAATACTGCGTCTAAGACATACATGCGCACCGCGTCTCAGCACCACAATAGCACCATGCATCAAAACTACGGATGGCCTGATTCCTTATYYGATACGTAGGCAGCCTCGCCTTGGGGCTCGGCCACAATAACAAGTGCCCTACTTGTTTTGGGATTAGCAAGTGAACAACAGTCAAGCGGCAATTGGACGAAGTTTTCTTCAACATGCTCATAGTAAAAACAATGTATAAAAAGCCATGCAAGTTTGTAATTTATTACTACTTTTAATTAAAATTGGGCAACTACAATGCAACGAGGAAACTTCAAGTTCCAAGTTCACTTATCACATGCAAAAGCGGCTCGCAGGCCAATCACTTTTATTAACTCATTAATAAAACAAATATTAAAACAAACAAGAGTTATGGAATGAATGAATTAGGGCATACATAAATCCCTATTTATAAGCAATAAGGCCGGACAAACATGCCGAAAATCGAAAATCCAGCAAAAACAACTCGATTCTGGGCGTAATCACGCCCAGCCTGGGCGCTATGACACCCTGTTTGGGCTTGTTTTTTATCGTTTTTGTTCCTTTTAGCTGCTCCCATGCACGATGGCACGCAGTTCTTGATCCAATCTAGGTCCTACCCTGTATTTTCAAGAGAGGATGATCCGACATTCTCCTCAACAACGTAACGCAACGCACACAACAACGCAAGACGATCAACGTCGTCTTAAAAGTTTAATTACATGCATTGCATATAGTTATCAAATTGGCTTTTGTAAATTGTAATCAAAGATCGGCATTAAAAAAACGATCTATGTCTAGAATCATACACAATTCTAGTCATATTTACACAAACACTCGAGTCTAAGCTAGAATCAAGTCAAGTCAAGTCGTGTAAAGCAAAAGTCAACAAATAAGTCTAAGCAGGTCTATGCTAAGTCTTAAAATAAACAAATGCATAGCTAGGGTCACCCCCATTCCCTACAGGGGACAGGTACATTTATTGCTCGCAACACGTCGAAAAACCAAGTGACGCTAGCACCTGCAAGGCAGACTCGTCCAACAGTTCATCAGGGAAAGGAACTACAGCAGAGGTTCCCGGTATGGTAAACTAAGACGAGGGTTCAGGCCGAGAACGGGAAGTTGAAGCTCCACCCCGATAGGGACCGGTCTCATCTGTACGTCGTCATCGTCATCAGCATCCTCATCGTCGCCCTAACGAACTTGCACTAGGATTTTCACGTCAAAAACGGGTTCCTMACCATACAAAACATTGTGAACACGAGATTTGGTGCACTTACCGAGTCTCTAAGTTGACAATTCGCATGCTTCCAAGCATCTATTATTCCCAACAYCCTCATAACACCTGCCCYAGGCATCTATTTTGCAAAACAMGCAAGTCAGCACATGAGTGAATATTGGCATGAAAAGGCAAAGTCGAAATGTTCCCTACTTGTCCAGCTCCAGGGGTCATCGAGTTTTGAGCACGCCTAGCGGCCGGAGGAGCAGGCCCAATGAACTCTTCCAGGTCAGGATGGATCCTCAAGTCAGCAAAGGGGATCTCACCGAGATCATAATTAGGCTGCACGAGCCAAGTTAAAATTAGTGCACAATTAATGGAAAGTAAATGCAAAGAACAGGTGTGAAACAGCAAAACTCATACCTCAGCAACTAGCTCGACTCGGGGGGCTAGTCGCTCCTCAATGAGACACGCATAGGCGTCTTGACCCCTGTCACCAAGCAAGAGGTGCTACTCCACCGCCTCACCATGATTCAAGACGTTGGACAGGGTGGTGGCCAACAACTCCTCATCCATCATAGTGACTAGAGGGTCCTGAGGAACTGTAGGCTCAAAAAGGTTATGCTGCCTCACTACACGGTCCCCAAGGAACTAGATAGGCCCTTGAGGTCCCTAGAAAAGGCATCGCCTCTTGGCGATCTTAGTTGCTGCAGCGAGCCTCCTCAGTCTTGCATTCCCCACACGCCTCCATGGGCGCCACTCCACCTATAGCAAAATGRAGTTAAAATCACAAAGCAATCAATAAAAGCATACAAGTAAAGGGCAGCGGAACTCACATCAACTGCCTTTAGGTGGCGAAAAATCCTCCTCGGCTGCTAGAGCCCACCGGTCCAAGACGGAGTGTCTCGGGGCATCCACCGCATCATCACATGCCATCTAGCAGGTTGTACCTGAGGATTCAAGCTAGGCACCAAACCCATGCGTGCAAAGTACTCATAAGCCCAAAATTTAAAGTACAACGAATGGGGTCAGGCAACAAAAGCAAAGCAAATGCAAACGAAGAGGTAAAAAGTCAAAGAATATTACTTCGAGCATTGTATAACAACCAGCCAGTGCAGGGATCGCAGCGCCATCCACCTGACGGTAGTACAACCTCAAATAATGCATCAAGGCAGCATAACCGAATCCACCCCATATATAGGAGGAAACAGTAGAAAGATCCTCCAGAATAGGGAGAAAACGAAGCTGAATTCTGTTCCCCGTGCCCTTATTAGGACACAATACCGTGCAAAGCATCACCAGGATAAAAATCATGGCTGACTGCTTATCAGTGGTGTCGGTCAGCTCCAGACCCTCCATGAGCATGCTCTGTGATGCTCGATTATCCACGCTCTCAGCTCGTAGGCGGGAAGCAATCGAACCCAGCCACTCATCGAAACGAGGATCAAAAAGCTTGATCTCGTCATCCAAAGGGACAAGCTTTTCAGTGAAAACAAGCCCAGTCAACATAGCAAAATCGTAGGGGGTTACGGCCACTACTAGAATTTCGTCTAAGGTCGACCGAAATTATCGACTGAAAAAAAATCTGTCGGTAACACCGACCGACACCGACGGCAGTTGGTCGGTATAATTTACCGACCGATGAATCAGTCGGTAATCTCTTTGATTTTTAAAACCCCATCTGTATTTAAAATTAAAAAAATACAAATTCCAAAATTTTACCGACCGAATAATCGGTCGGTAATTCCTTTGATTTTTAAGCCCCATCTGTCTTTATAATTAAAAAAAACAAATCAAAAAACTTTACCGACCAATTAATCGGTCGGTAAAGTTTTTTTTTAAATAAAAAAAAATTCCATTCCTTTTCGACTTCGACCCAAATCAAACCCCCAAAACACTCACAATTCACTCACTCTCACTCTCACGACCCAAACCCCCAACTCACTCTCTCTCTCTCTCTCTCTCTCTCTCTCTCTCTCTCTCTTCAACCCCAAACCCCCAAACCTCTTGCGAACCCCCTCCCCTCCGGCGACGTTTCCCCGGCGAATCTCTCTCTCTCTCCCCCTTCCTTCTCTCTTTCTCCTTCCCTCTCTCTCTCTTTCTCCCTCTCTCTCCTTCTCCCTCACTCTCACTGTTGTTGCTGCTGCGCCACTCCTCTCTCCTCCGRCGTTACTGCTGCGCCACTACTCTCTCCTCCGCCGTTGTTYTTGCGCACTTCTCCCTCACGGTTAGGGTTTTTATTTTTTATTTTTTTTCAATTTTTTGCAATTATTCAATTTAAGGGTTTAATCTAATGAATTTTTGTTTCAAAATTGTGAATTGGGGTTTTTGGGCTTGAAGTAGCTCGAATTTTGCACGAATTTTCTGGTTTTGGGAGTMGTTTTCACATTCGCTTAAGGTATTTTTTGGTTATTTTGATTAATTTTATGGTATTTTTATTTTGAATATTAAAGTGTATGTATGTATGTTTAAGTATGTATGTATGTTTGTGGGTATTTTATTTCAAAAATTAAAGTGTGTGTATGTATGTATGTATGTATGTATGTATGTATGTATGTATGTATGTATGTATGTATGTATGTATGTATGTATGTATGTATGTATGTATGTATGTATGTATGTACTATGCATGCATGCATGCATGTACGTATGTATGATGTATGTACGTAGGCATGCATGTATGAATACGTATGTAAATGTAGATGTATGTTGTGTGTTGTAGTTGTATGTATGTATGTATGTATGTTGTATGTATGTATGTGTTAGTGTATGTATGTATGTAAGTATGTATGATTATTCGTGTAGTATTATGTATGTATGTATAGTTATGTATGTATGTATGTATGTATGTATGTATGTATGTATGTATGATGTAGTGTATGTATTATGTATGTATGTATGTATGGTGTATGTATGTATGTATGTATGTATGTATGTAGTGTTATGTATGTATTGTATGTATGTATGTATTGTATGTATGTATGTATTTATGTATGCATCATGTATTACGTATGCATGCATGCATGCATGTACGTATGTATGTATGTATTATGTATTATGTAGTAGTATGTAGTGTATGTATGTATGTATGTATGTATGTATGTATGTATGTATGTATGTATGTTTGTTTGTTTGTTGTTTTAATTTATTATGTGTATATGTATGTATTTATTTATTGTATGTATATGTTTTATTGTATTTTTTTTTTCAAAATTAGTGTATGTAGTTTTTATATTGTAGTGCGTATGTATCATTATGTAGTATATGTATGTAAGTATGTATTTATGTATGTATGAATGTATTATTTATTATTTTTATTATGTATATGTTTATGTATTAGTATGTATTGTATGTATGTATGTATGTATGTATGTAATGTATGTTGTATGTATTATGTATGTTTTATTTAATGTATGTAGTTAGTTATGTATGTATGTATGTATGTATGTATGTATGTATGTATGGACTGTATGTATGTATGTATGTATGATGATGTATGTATGTATGAATGTATGTATGTATGTATGTATGTATGATGTATTATGTATGTATTGTATGTATGTTGTATGATGTATTAATGTATGATTGTAGTATGTATGTTATGTATGTATGTATGATTAGTATGTATGTAGCTATGTATGTAGTATGTTATGTATTATGTATGTATGTATGTATGTATGTAAGTGTATGTTGTATGTATGTAGTATGTATTATTATGTATGTATGGTATTGTATGTATTGTTGTATATTGTATTGTATGTATGTAGTGTTGTATGTATTTGTATGTTATGTTTATGTGAGGATGTATGAGTATGCATGCATTGCATGCAGTATTATGTTGATGTATTGTTGTAGTGTAGTTGTATGTATGTATGTAGTATGTATGTAATGTATGTTGATGTTGTATGTATGTATGTATGTATGTATGTATGTATGTATGTATCACTAGTAGAAAAATCATCAAAATTTAGGGTTATTTAGGGCTTAAAAGCTGGGGCTTTTAACCCCAGCCCAGCTTTTGAGCTTGCAGCTTTTGACAAAAGCTGGGGTTAAAATCACCCCAGTTTACCCCAGCTTTTGTGAAGTCAAAAGCTTGGGTTTTTAGCTAAAACCCCAGCTTTTGTGATGTCAAAAGCTTGGGTTTTAGCCAAAAATCCCAGCTTTTGACTGCTATATATTTAAAAAAAATTAGCCCATGTTTTGTCTCTCATAATATAATGAGAGACAAAACATGGGCTATTTTTTTTTAATTTTCACATATACATATAAATATCAATTTTTATTAAAATTTGGTAAAAAAATACAAATAAAGAAGTATAAATTACACATTAAAAAAAACTTGTATATATATTGCCGAGGTAAATGATTAGAGTACATATAAAGTTACATACGAAATTTAATAATTAAACATCCAAATAAATCCATAGAGAAACATAGATCTTCGAATCTTCAAATCAAGCGGACACCCTCCCTCCATTTGTGCAAAATCCACAGCTACCTGTTATATAGAACATAAATCGAGCTCATATAACAGCATATAACCCATTCACCTCATTATTGGAATTAAGCAAGAAAACATAACCTAACTTCTAAGGCACATAATTTAATTTCAGTAAAATATTGAAACCAGATAGAAGCATTTTAGGGAAAAAAACAAAAAAAAAAGAAGAAAAAAAACATGAATAAAAATTAAGCTGTTCACCTGTGGATCTGTTCGAAGAATTGTTTGCAGAAGAAACAAGTAATTTGGTGTATAACCGACCTGCATTTACAGAAGAATAATAAGGTTTAAGGGTTCTAACTTCTAAGGCACATAATCTAATTTCAGTAAAATATTGAAACCAGATAGAAGCATTTTAGAACTTAAAGAGTTGAATGGGGGAAAACGACAAAACTCTTTTGTGTTTATGCCTACTTAAGCTTACCTCTTACCTACTTAGAATAAATGAGAATTTTTTCAAACTCGCTGCAGCATAACAATATTCCTGTTAATAAAACATACATAAACCATATACTTTGTAGTATATGAAAATGTTGAAAGTATGAGTATTCTTACTTCAGTTGGTTTTCAGAGTACCCAATGTAGCGCTTGAGTGTTTCTGTCCAAGGTGGGGTGTTGGTTAGGGTGCAATCGCACAACCGACTTTCGTCTTCAGCAATCTTGTAGAAGTTGTAGATGTCCTCAACATACTCAACAACTGCCAATTCATCCTCCAAACTCCCCTCATCAATGTTCACTACTAGCTCCTAGGGCTTTTTTGTCAGTCCACGTGCTTCCTGTAACAAATATCACATTATTTCCATTATTCAATATTCAAATGCATTGAGTTTTCCTCTAATTAGTAGTTTTCCTCTGGTTAATTTTAGGAAAATTGAATCAGATATTAACTGTAATTCAGTGAATTTACAGTATCATCACACTAAAAAT
>SNQN01012983.1:0-14500 GCA_008642245.1 Bassia scoparia
TTCAATTAATGCCGAGTTAGGAGTGAATTTACCATTAAAAACTTTATCGTTCCTATCCCTCCATACTCCCACATCAAAATAGCCCGTCGTTGAACCATCTTAGGCTCAAGAGAACGCCACCCAGCCACATAGTCACACATAGAAATAGTAGGGTCTGAGCACATCACATCCGCACAGCCACATTCCACCCATAGCTCTTTAGAATCCTTGTCAATAAATTTAGTAAATGTCATACATATAACGCACGAGTCCTTGAATATTTTTATTATTATCTTATAAAATATAAACTTTCAAAATAGATATTCTTAAATTACAACTTTATTTCACTTTTTTAGATTTTTAATGAATAAATTTAGTAAATACCGTGCATCGCACCGGACATAAACTAGTACTATATTATTTTTAACAAGAAAAACAAGTTACTAAAAATATACAAAAAAAGAGATCAGAAAAAGAAATAGGGGAGAACGAAGATATATAATCTCCAATACTCCAGAGATTAACAAGACTGCAGCATCTTCAATCGCTGCAATGGTGCACTATCCCCAACTGGGCAACCGTCCATCGATCTTTGCTACCTCCTTATTTGCCTCCCTATTCTAGTACATCAAGTACTAACAACAAATTTAGAAAAGCATTTCATCTTTAAAATTTAAAAATCATTGAATAAAATTCTAATATATAGAGTTGTTTATAATTAGAATTTTATTAGTTTAAAATTTTCATGAAGCTATAAATGAAGAAAAGGCTATACTTTACATATTGACATCTCACAAAATTGGACGATGACCCAAAAAAATGTTTTCACTCTCATTCAAGTATCAAGATGTTTTACCAAAAAAAATTACTTACGAGCACATTATATTTATAACTTAATTCTATTAAAAAGTTTAACACTAAATAACTATAAAAATCGTAGGACAAGAAGTGCTCTTACTTACACTTTTGCAACTGTGGTACCTAAAAATTGCATTTATTACCAAAGGCGATCTACTAGTGTGTGCACTTAACTCTAAATCATTCTGTTCCGCCCACTGTGCTTGGCGCAACCTCCGCCCAAATTATCAGTTGATGAGCGAAGAGAAGTCATTACTACCCTCGTTGACCAGTCAAACGAAAATAGCTTCTTAGAGGAAGCTATCTAACTGAGATCTCAGTCTAGAAGCTCTTTTAGATACTTCTAAGCTGAAAGTAATACCAAATTACCCCCTCCCTCACCAACAAATTAGGGAGATCAGCATTACTGTTGAACCAAATCACACCTTTCATTCTGAGCTACACATAAACAAGACTTCTCTCTCATTATTTTTCTCCTCTTTCTCTCAGTCTGCTCTTTTGCTCCTAGAGAGACTTTGAAAACATCTGGAGCGTGGTCCCTAGTAAGCGGATACAAAGTCTGATGTCCATACGGACTGCCATTTCTCATCTCATCGGAAAAACCGACGTTATCTCTGGCGTTTTGTCCGACGTATTTTCCAACGATGTCAGTGACATGACATCAAGATTTATTTCCCTATTTTCTAGATCTAGTTTCGATACACGGCTAACTTGAAAATCCACTTATTGTAAAAATGATAATGACCGCCACAACATGAGTTATACCCTCTAAGACCTCATGTTTGACTCAACTCAAGATAGCATGCACTGATGTGAATCAATAGTACAATAATCAAATTAAACCAGATTTTTTTCTAGGTGAAAAATATCTGAGCATAAAGGAATGAAATCGAAACAACAATTACGAGGAAGGGTTGTTGGAGCAGTGACTTCAATGTCACATTTTTCGTGCTTAAGTGCGTCAGAGGTTCGAACCTGAACCCCTCCCTCATTGTAAAATCATTCCCACCAAAAAAAAATATATGCAAGTGTACGCAATTTAAGAATCAAACATCACTAAAATAATTAAACTAAATAAACTAGCTAATGAACATGAACGACCCTAAATGAGAAAGACATAAAAGAATAACCATGAAAATTACAAATGGATTTTTTATGGTTATACACCTTTTATTAATTATTATCTCTTTAAAAAACTCCCATCTTTAGCTTTTTTTTTAATAAAAAACTCCCACCTATTAAGCTGGATGTATTTTGTTAAAAATCACCATTTTGTATTCACGTTAAGCTGCTCCGTTAGTTGTGGGGCCCAACTGTCTTATCCCTATTATCTTCTTGGATTATCACGAGTTAGCTCCATGTTTGCATTCAACATCCGCAAACCTAATATTCTCTCCAAATTCACTCCTTGCAGCATGCAAATATGACAGTAATTGTTTATGGCAATTTTTTTAATTCTTATGTTAATATCTAATATGTTGAATTCTGATGTTACTGCATACTTTAATTTCGAATTTCAGTAGCAAATACAAGGTTCCTTGTTTCAATCGGTAAATTAGGTTCCATTTTTGCAGATTTGTGGTATTAGGGTGTTCTGGATTCAAACTGAATTACACATTTAATTTGTTTTCTGTGCAGTACATGTTGAGTCTATAGTAAAATTGACGGAAAGAACAACAAGATACCTCCAACATACCCTCCAGAACGCACCAATCGAGCAACCAAGAGAGACCCCCTTCTCGAGAACAGATGCGAAGCGGACACAAAGAGCAGGTGATCGCCACACGAGAAATGCGGCGATTGAGAGAAAGTAAACGAGTAGATGTAGCTACTGGAGGACATGGGCGAGTACAAAGTGAGTTCATCAAAAGAGATTAACAGAAGGAGTGATAGAACTTGGAAGTGGAGGTGTGAGGGGAGATGCGTTGACTGGTCGGATGACGTCGAGAGTGCTGGAGGGGAGAGGTTAAATTGAAAAAAGATGAGTAGTGGGCGGCACTATATATCTAGTATCTGAGGATGCCGTTAAGCGGTACAGTTAAGATTGTGGGAGGTTTTTTAGGACAAATAAGCCGATCTCACTGAAGTGGGAAGTGTTTTTATAAGAAGACATATATAGGTTAAAAGTGGAGTTTTTAAAGTTATCAAAATGAAAGAGGGTATCATGAGGCATAAAAAGAATCCGAGATTTACAGTAGTGAGGCAAGCAAAGCAGGTAGAGAAAGCAAAGCTAGGGAGAGCTTGTCTGTATCGACTCCGGAAAGTAGTTCAGGTCTTTCTTGTCCAAGAAACACCACCACCATTCACCATTTCTCACAGCTAATTGTTCAAAATTATTAAGTTCTTATGAGAAATTGCGGAGCATACTCCATCAGTTGGTACCATCCATTTGGGCTTCCCGAACCCGAAATCCAAATCCGTGAACCCGAGCTTACACCAACTAACCACCTTGAATGTCCTTTCGTTGTAATCCTCTAATGTASTGATTAGCTTATTCCAACTACCACGCACTGCTTTCACCCCCTTCTCACCGTGATGATAGTTTTCCTTTATATCAGCCTTCATCTCCGAAATTGCTGCACGGATCTCAGCAACGAGATCTGGAAGGCCGGTACGTTTGTTGGCCCGTGCAACCGCAGTGTTCACAAGATTACCCATGGATCCTGTAGGGAGTGGGGGGTTCATATTAGGGCGCATATCCACGGTTACTTGGAGCACCGTGTCATCGTCATCATTAGGTGATCTCGCAGGCGAGAGAASTTGCAGCTGCTCCCACATGAAACCCGCCAAGGCCTCGTAGCTACTCGGGGTGGGGACCCTCTTGCTCGCAGCACTAGCCTTGAGCTCACTTATGACAACAGAGCTGAATATGAAGCTTTTTACGAGAATGTTTTTGGTGGCTAGGGTATGATCCTCATACCCGGCAATGAGCGGGAGAAGGTCGGGTTTAGGGGACGGAGGGAAAGCCGTAATGGTGGAAAGGAAGTCAGGATCCGCCAGAAGGTGGCCGTTATTATAGTATTGACAACTTGACGACATAGCATTGGCCGCCCAATGCTTGAAAAACGTTGCWGAAGAGGTTCCGTCCATCACRTTGTGGATATCGTACCAACCAATGGCTATTCCGCCACAGGTGAAAGCAGTGAGTTGGATTGTGATGTGTTTTATGACTTCAGATGAGGATGGTTGCTGTTGTTGAGTTCGTAACTTTGCTGTTATACCTAGTGTTTCTATAGCTGGGAGAAACATGGGTGTTAGCTCAAGCTTTCTAGTCGAGTTGAGGACAGTAGAAAGAGAGCAGTTCACCTCTGCTTCGACGAAGGGTATGCCATGGTCGTCACATGTAATAGTGGACTGCTTGACTCGACCCGCAAGAGGGTAGAATTTAGAAAGGGTTTTTGACAGAGAGGTTTTAAGGCAGGTTATGTGAAGTCGTAGTTGTGATTTGGGTATAGTGGTGGCGTAAAACAGAAGGCCTGAAGTAAGGAAGGGTGGTACTAAGGGTAAGATTTGATCAACATAAGAGAGATTGAAGTTTTCAAGATGAGATGGTGTGGGATTTGAAGGTTTCACATATTCTATTGAAATTGTTTTCACCTRAACCGTGAGTGTTGGAGTGTCCTCCATTTTATTTTGTCCAATAAAATGTATGATTTTTTTGCTGTCTTTGATAAAGCCCGGTGGCTGGCAAGTTTATAGACAAATTACATAGAATGTAGACAAGGCCTCAATAAAGTTTCAAGGGCAGCGATGCGGCTCCTATAGCTGGTTCACTAATAAACGCTGTACACCCGTATTAGGGTTTGATCTGACAAATGAAATTCAAGATTTTTTTTATTTGTACACATGTTGCCTTCTCTTTTTTAGGCATGCTTAATCATTTACACAGAGAAGAAAATTAGATAGGCCGGCGCCTAATCAAAGCAAGCCTCAGTATAACAACTAGGGTCGGCATAAGCTCCTGAGGTATACCTATTATGAATTAGGCATCTGGATAACAATCCAACATCATACTAATCTAGGATTCTCATTGCGGTCCTTCTTGTCTATGCGTGGGTGCTTGATGCACTCCACGGCGTTAATAGGTTAGCTCAGTCGGAAAATCAAACAATGTAACGAGTGACTTAAAAACAATATGAACCGAGCCGTAAACTTTTGTTAGACCTTTCAATATGCTGGTGCTAATATTTTCTTGCTACCTTCTTTTCTCAATCAACTTTTTCTTACCTTGATTGGAATCTTGAGAAATTGAGTTACAAATGACATATTTATTGGAATGTATAAATAAAAATCCACGTGAACATGCAACATACTGCCGAAGAGCACATTCTTCACGACCCTATATGAGAGTACAATGAATTTCATATATTCAAAGGTATAGCTGAAAATATGTGGTGATTGCGAGCTTGTATCAGAGTAAAGTTTGTGAAGAAAAGTTAATTGTATTTCTCATTATATCGACCATTTCTCAGAGGATGTGCGATGGATTACCCACTCAGTTCCGGTAAGTGTAAACTATTTTTTTTTTCTCATATTGTATTTCCATACATGGAAGTCTCAACCTAGAATCTCAATATAGCAAAATTGAGGTGTGGTTTGCGCCCACAACCACCTGTGATACCATGAGAAATCGGCGATGTTATCTTGTGCTAGGACGCCGATGACATCGGTCTTTGTAACCTGTGAATGAGAAATCAAGAGTATATTAAAGAAACTACGGTAATACCGACTTGGAAAATTGGTGTGTAGTATTGAAACGCGGTGCGCTACTAGAAGCGACATGAAATCTCTTAAAGGACTAAATAGTACAACCTGAATAGTAAGTGTTAATTTATGGCAATTTTTAAAATTTAATTACAGTAGATTTTAGGCATTACCAACGCAAGAAAAGTGAGTACAGGGAAGTCACTCGTGCTTCTTAATTATGAGGCTCAACCTCGTTGGGGAGATATTAAGCTGTTATTTCAAGTCTAATTTCATGATATCATTTTAGTAACACATTAAGTGATTTGATTCAAACTGAGAGCTACTTTACATATAGTATTAATGGTTTATGTTAAGAGAGTTAATGGTGTTGCACTTATAGCTGAATCGACAGTATACATTATAGAGATATTGTGTCTGTTGATTAAATATGCCGAGTTTTAGCATTGAATTTTATTAGTGTAAGATGCACTATGTTTATGTTTTTCTAAGATTGAGACTGGGTTTTTAGACAAAAATTATTAGTCCATTGGAGTAATGACGAACAGCGAAAAGACCTCACAGAGTTAACTGCCTGCTAACTAGCTAATGCGTGATGCATCAGAAATATATGGGCCGTCCTTTTCTGGTCCTTCTGTCAGAACATAGCTTTCATAGTAACCCTCTAGTATGGTATCTCTATCTGCCTTTTAAGACCATACGCAGAACATTCATTAAATGTTCTTGTATATCACATATGATTGATGAAAGTGAAAAGGGTCACTATATTGATTATAAAGGGAACCGCGCAATATATAACTGCCTGTGCATGCGACTCAATAAGAATTTTATTGCTGCTCTTAGATGTTCTGGGTATCTACGCTGATGTATACAATACCTATCTGCTTTTTATACACTGGGCTATACGCTCTAGCAACCATGTACATCACTATGTGAATGTTCGAGAAGGTCGTGAACACAATAAGAACAAGTACGGCATAGTTATCATTGTATAAGTCACTCATCTTCAGACTCTTATCATTGTCCGTTTAGTTTCGAATTATCACTTCTATGAAATTAAATAGTTCATCGATGGTGATGGAGTAGATCATTGCAACTGGATGTGTATGGTTTTAACGAGGAGAACTGGATATGGCCTATAAATGCGATGCGAGATTCAGAATACGAGCTTCGACTGGTCCCCAAAATTTTGACACTCACAAGTCAGGAAACAATTAGTAGAAGTTTGCTACTCTTCTTTTGTTACCACCCAAATAAGGAAAGTCTTACAGTTACTTTGCCTACTTATTATGGGCGAATTTACTACCTCATCTACCGCCCCGTGTAACTCATTAACTCGACCACAATTTCCTCTGTAAAAAATCATTAAGATCAACCTCTAACTCGCAATTAGCTTGCAAATGAAGTTTAGGATCCCGTGCGAGTACACAATATTTACTTAAATATATATGTTTATTTCTAATTAAATGGACATTTCGCAAGAACGACGTAACATTGCCAATTAATATTGTGAAGAAAAATTGGCGACGGTATTGTATAAGATAAGTATGGAGTACGTTGTTCAGCCCGGACACCCGTGCAATACACGTATAAAAATTTATTAAATTAATGCAGCGAACGACAGCGATAAGACACTCCTAAGAGGACTGATATAGAGTTTATACAATCTGCTAACCCAATGATAACAATCATTTGGACTGAGTATGGCAGATAGGAAGCTGATAACAAACTTAAACAAGTGTTGTTCTCTTAGGATAGAACAACTGAGCAGAGACCAAAATGGAATCATTGATCACACGCCAGAATACTTCTTGTCAACAAAAGACACAAAATGGTTAAGCCTAAATTCACCATTAATGGGTCGAAACAGAAGAGAAGCATAATTTTTAGACAGCCTATGCAATATGGATTGATGTTTTGTTTCGAGAAGCTCCGATAAAGCACGAAAGACATTGACTTTGAGCGCCCCTGATCCTCACTGGACATGGAGAGAGGCGTTGAGTGATGGGCAGATGAGACGCGAGAATATTGTGCGATAGTGGCTACGCCATGTGACAGGGTGAGCACATAGAAGAATAACACGAAAAATTAAGTCGTTTAGGTGAATTAGCGAAATGGAAGTCACTCGCTGATTATGTACCATATTTCGATAAGTCAACGCCTGAATTTTGATTTTTGTGCCGGAAAATATAGCAATCTTGGCACCATTTAACAAAACTGATATTATTTTGATACTTCAACACAAAATGTTTTATTATTGAGTACTTTTCAACAAAATGGCATAATTCGTTGGTACTTTCGGCCAAAAAAATCTATTTTTCTTCAAAATAAAAAATCAAAATGGAGTAAAAGTTATTGTTAGTGTGTAGAGTTGATAAGCTCTAATGTGCTGTTGATTACAGCTTGAATGTGAAGGCAGACAATATGCAACGGTGATAAAGCTATGATTTTTTTTATACTAAAAAGCTATGATCTTTTGTATTGCAAATGTGGCTATGTTTGTTACAACGCGGCACAAAGGCCGGTATACAATGTATTATTGATCTTAGGACTATTGTGGGCCCAAGCATTGTAGGCCTGACAGCTGCAGTCTCACGCAAATTCTATTATGATCCCGGGACTATAGTTCTCATCATGGTCCGAACAAATGTTCTTTCCGAAACTAGAAATGTTTATTTCAACATGTAAAATGTTCATTTTCAAGTGTAAATGTTCATATTTGAAAATGAACATTTGTCTGGACCACACGGGCTCTCGGACCATAATACACCTACTTGGCAGTCTGAGAGAAAAGCAAAGGTCTATGCCTTGCTTTCTACATAGTGTAAATATGGATGACTTTTATGACGTCGTTCAAAAAACGCCCCATCATTATGGATAAATGTGAACCATTTATTTGATTTTATTTTATCTTTTTTTTAATAAATATTTAACAAATCTTCTTAAATATATCAATATTTACTTTAGTTTTAATTGCAAATGAATCTTTTCTTATTTGAAAAAAAATATTAGGCAATCTCAAAAACAAAAGCAAATATTAAATTTTAAGGAGATTTAATAAATATTTGTTACAAAAAAATAAAATAAAATAAATTAGTAACTCACATCATTTGTAGTGGTGGGCGTATTTTAACGACCATTGTAAAGTTTTTGTTGTAAATAGTTGACAAAGTAAAAATGTATAGCAAATAATTACACCGACGTTCTATAGGGAATAAAAAAATAGCAACGCCCCCCCCTTGTTAACGTTCTATAAGAACATATCATGATTCATGATCCAATAGAAAAAGAAGTATATGGAGATGAGCAACCCAGTAATTGAAGTTAAAAGAGAGTCAATAGCAACCATTAAGCCTTCCTCTCCAACACCTTCACACCTCAAACTCTTATCTCTTTCTTATGTCGACCAAATCACTACACCAAGCTACACTAGTGCTCTTCTTMTCTTCGATTCCCCAACACAATCTCACCCACTTAATAATATTGCTACTCTTCTTAAAACATCCCTCTCTAAAACGCTCACTCATTACTATCCTTTAGCTGGCCGAATCACTCAATCCACCATTATTTGCAATGATGAAGGTGTACCCTTCGTCGAAGCTCGTGTCGATTGCTCTCTCTCGACTATGCTACGCTCGCCTCGGAAGCTCGAGCTACTTCATAAGTTACTTCCTCCTAAGGATTTATTAGGAAATCTTGAGGAATCCAATGCTGAGTTGACTCACTTGGCTTATCAGCTCAACTTCTTCACATGTGGTGGTGTTGCGCTTGGCTGGTATGACCTCCACAAGACTACTGATGGAATCTCTGCTGCAACTTTTTTAAAACACTGGGAAACCCAAGCCCAAGGTAGCCCATGTATTCGCCAGCCCAATTTAGCCCGGCCCGACTTTGAGGCTGCGGTTAAAGCCTTCCCTCCGTCTCCTGACTTGGGCCACCTCCTCCCCGTGGGCGATGCCACTAAAGACCATGTCCAAGACACCGCCACAGTGCTCAAGAGCTTCATCTTTAGCAACGCCTCAGTAACCGAGCTTAAGGTCAGGGCCCAATCGGGCCGGGTCCCARGCCCATCCCGGTTGCAGGCCGTTGCGGGGTTCATATGGGAGCGGGCCCTACATCTACGCCATAGTGTAGAAAAAGAAGAAGAAACAATACTTGTGCTAACCATGGACATGAGGCCATGGATGGATCCSCCGCTTCCTAGCGGGGCGGTAGGGAACCTCGCCACCATGGCGGTGGCGAGGGCCGAGAAGAATGCTACAAAGCAATCGGACCTCGTCGTGGAGATTCAAACAGCTGTCTCGAAGATGAAGGAAGAGATTAATGGTTACAAAGGTGAGAAAGTCGTGGAGATGGTTCGGGAGAAATGGAATAAGCGTATAGAGGCATTGAGGGATTACAAAGAAAGAGCATACAAAGTTGTTAGTTGGATTAATGTTGGTTTTAATAGTCTCGATTTCGGATTCGGGAAAGCTAAATGGTTGATTCCAACTGATGGCATACTGTCACCAATTCATAGGAATTTGATTGTGTTGAATGATTTTACAGATTCAAGAGACGGTGCTGTTGGGGTTGAAGCGTGGTTGTTCATGGAGGACAAGGATATGAAAGTTTTAGAGTCTGACCAAGATTTTCTTTATTTTACTAAACTTTATTTCCAATAATTTTGGCATTATGATTATTTTTCTATGCATCTACTCCCTCTACTTTTTTTACTTGCACCCATAGCAAATTAATCTATGTGCAGAGCGATCTTCTTAATTAAGGCTTATGACAAAATTATTCTCACCATTAAAATAAGTTAGGAAATTTGTAACTAACCCACTAAGTAGACCCGTTTTCAAAAAATATCCTAAGATCTTTCTATTATTTAACTCCCATGATGACATGAACTTTGAAAACCCCAATACTAACAAATCGCATTAACATTTAACCGATAAATGGACCCTCACTTTTTATTTCCATCTTAAATATAGTGAAATACAAAACTACCTCTATTAAATTACTAATTATTCTTATTACGTTCATTCATTTAAAACTCTCTAACGATATTAAATCTTTCTCCTCAAACATTATCAATTCATTGCTCACAAAAAAAAAAAAAATATCACTCACAGACATAATCATCATACTCAAATCACCATCAACATAACAATCAATCTATCATCATCTTATCTTCGAACCTGACACAAACCACCACACTTCATCAGCCATAATACCACCACCTATTTCGAAGCCAAACCACCACTGCGCGTAACCCAAACTCCAATTCAATGCCTCACCATCCCCAAAAACACCAGCACAACAACATCAAATAAGAGGAGAGAAGAAGAAGAAAAAAGGACGAGAGGAGGCTGACAATCTAACTCTGGCGATGCAGCACATCGCAGTGCTTCGGCTGAAGGAGGGCCGGCGCATAGCATGCAGTGCGTGGTTGTTTAAGGGATTTAATTTTTTTCTTAGACAAATTTAGAAGAATTTGATGGAAAAAGAAAAAAGAATTGGAAGGATGATGAGAGAGAAGAATGATTGATGTGGAATGTGAGATAGAAAAGAAATGGGAGTGGTGTCTTTGTGCTCGTGAATAAAGTGGCATGGAAGGGGTCAGTGATGTATACATTCCTAGTATGTTTATATGCCATAAGTGGGGTTATTTCAATATCCACAATAGGAGTATTTCAATCAAAATAAAGATGTACAGTAGTAAGCTAAAATGCCATACAATTATGATAATGTAACTTCTTTTTAATATGACTTAACATACAAGAATAAAACCTTAATGCTTTTACTAACATGTTAAAGTTTTTCACTAAATTAAGTCTAATAATTAAATGCACAATTCTCATTCTTTAATCACATAAAAGCAAAGTAATTAGACACATTAATTCATCTTTTTTTTCCAAACATTTAAGTTAACGTATAAAGCTTTAGAGTGGGGACGCCATCTTCCCCGCCATATATGTAGAGTTACTTACCCGATTATCTAGCGCAAAGATGAGATAATTTGGAGACTGTTAAGTGCATAGTTGCGTCAAAAATTTAATCTAGAAAATCATAGTAATGATTTTTTACGTTTTGTAAAAATATGTATCACGAAATTGAAAGTAAAAAAATACTACGCCACAAATCACTTTTTAATAGCGATATTTTATATAGCGCTAAAAGCTGAACGCTATTAACACAGATAGAAAGATCCTTGGAATGAGCGATCTTATAGCATGGGCGCTATAATATCAATTTAATAGCGTTTCATAATGTGGCTATTAAATTTCTATCAAACATAGCGGAACTCTAATAAACTATCTAATATACAAGTGCCAGCACCTACCCCCTCTTTCTTCTCTCCGCAATACTTTTTCCTAAATTCAACCCAAACCCTTGTCCACAAAAACTAAACACCCCAAACCTCGTGTCGCCGCTTCTCACATTGAACAACACCGTGCGCCTTCGCCTTCAAACTACACCGCCGCCTTCAATTTTGGCCACGTTGCGCGCCTCAATACCTAATAAAATCCTCCGGATTTCAAACACAGAACGAAATTTAAAAAACAATTCCAACGAATTTCTAGGTATTTCTATCTGTCGATAATAAGATTGATTAGTTTATATTTGTGATATAAGACTCATATATGCTTTAATTATAGTGTAGTTTTGAAAATGGATTATAATATGGATTTATTGATGTTTAGTGATACATACGCTTTCAAATCACTTGGTTGAAATACTGAAATTTAGTTTTGCAATTGGTGATCAATCTATAGCCTTCAATCGTTTCCTTGCTGTTGGAAGTACTAATTTTCTTCAAATCTATCAATACTTCCTGAATGATTAGTTTAGGGTTTATTCTTATTTTTGTAAATGCTGCTATTTGTTGACTATGCCTTTATTTGCTATATTCTAGCTGTTAATTTATATTTTTGCTGAATTGCTATTGGTGTTATAATACAATAGATGTTTCTCTGAGCCAAGTTTTTGGTATAATTAAAAGATCCTTATAAATTTATCAGCTTTGATTTATTATTAATTTAGTGAGAAACATGGTAAGTAATGCTATTAAATCGCAATCGCTCACTGTTATTTTCGTTCTTCTGGTGTGCATGTCATTGTAGCCGATTGTGTCAATGAGTCTTGGATGACTACAGTGCACAATTCGTCGTGGTGGGATGAAGTAACTAATTATCATTACTCTTCTTTTAATAGATAATTTTGCTTGTGACACAATTTGTTTTTGTGTACTCTGTATATATTTTTGGCCTTGATGTTGAAAACATTTTGATAATGAGCAAGTGATACACATTTTTGTATTTTGAGTGTGTTCTTGATATTTATTATTATTAGCAAATGTATCACATTRAAAATTAGCATTTTTTGTATTCATTGTCAAATGTATCACCTTTAAATATTCAATACATACAATATTTGTTGCTAAAATTAATTACGGAGTATATATGTGTGTAATTTATATATGTGAGCTTATTCTTATCAAAAAAATTATATATTTGCAAATTGCAATTTTAAGATTTAATATAAATTAAATTTTAAGAAGCTTTTATATATTTTTTTAGAAATAAAAATGRCTTTAATAGCGGTTAATATGAAGCYCTATAAAAGGTTTGTTTTTGTCGTAATTTTCAAGTAGCCTTTAATAGCGGTTTTACAAGCGCTATTAAAAGCCTGCCTTACCTTTTAACAGCGAGACGATTAATAGCTGTTCAACAACCGCTATTAAAAGCAAATTTGACCGCTATTAAAAGCAATTTCTAGCGTAATAATAAATGTGATTCAATGTTTTTTTAATCTTCTCACCAAAAAAAAAAAGTTTTTTAATCAATTTAAGAGTATTTTATTCAATGTTTAATGAGGTGTACATGATTAAAATTTAATAGAAATGATGCAAGTAATTTGATACTTCCATTTATGGTATATGGTGCAAGTAAATAAAAACGAATGGAGTAATTTCTTAGTATTTATTTTTGGTTTTTTGTATTTCACATCAATGACACTTCTTTGACAATAWATATCTTTCATTGGCATTCGTAAAAGACATTAAATTAGTTACTTTGCCATACAAGGTGTTAACAAATTAATATTTTTTGTGTAATTTTTTTAAAAATATAATTGTCAAACATTATTATTATTATGATTGGGATACGAATATACGATAGTAATTTGAGATATAATTGTTACGGAATTCCCCCATTCCACAAAATTCCTACCACTTCTTTCATATGGACGTTTCARGAAATTTCTACTACTCCCACTTTATTTCATTTTGGAAACCTTATATTATTTTTAAATTGTGGTAATCCACCATGTAGAACTGTTATGGTCCATTGCAAGGTATGGGACTTGAGTCCCACATTGATCATATGGGGGTTGATGTGGGATTTATATAGCGCTATGGGCTTTCCTTCCCTTGAGCTAGTTTTTGGGAAGGCTCTCCCGTGYTCCTTTKACAATGGTATCAAAGCCGACCACCTCTCATTTGCATCCACATGTGACCGATGGAGGTGATGTTGGTGCTCGTCTGGGGCTAGGAACCTTCCCTCTCTTCCGACTTCTCCCTCTTACTTCTGCCTAGTGCACAGCCTACCACATGAGCGCATATGGTTGCGAAAAGGGGTGGTATATATGCTATGGTCCATTGCAAGGTATGAGACTTGAGTCCCACATCGATCATATGGGGGYTTGACATGAGATTTATATAGGGCTATGYACTCTCCTTCCCTTGAGCTAGCTGGGAAGGCTCTCCTGTTGTCCTTTATCAGGAACCCATCATTCGACTTGCAATGTTAAAACCGAACCAGACACTCTCAAAATACAATTTCTAATCCGATACCACTAACTATACCTAAGTATAGTAGTAAGTAAGGGGTCGATCCACGGGAAGGTAACAAAAAGTGTCTAAATCCTAAGTTTCTCACAATTATCCCCCACTTTATTACACTAAACAATCTTG